>NW_027019328.1:10078488-10142054 GCF_013076305.1 Rhopilema esculentum | reverse complement strand
AACTATCCTTAAAATTGTGCATTTTTTGAGAATAAAGCCAGGCCACTATACTAGATCAAATCCTCCATCAATGATACATTGCATTTGTTTTTGCACCTCAATTATTCTCATTCAAAGTGTACCCTGATTACTATGTGCACTTAACAAGAGATATAAATACTAAGCATGCACATTTTCACGACATTGTGTCAATGGTCAGATAGGTTTTTCAAGTTCTATAAAGTTCCTGAAGTATGCAGCAAATGTACCGCCTATTTAAAACTTTTTACATTTGAATAAATTCTTGCAAATGCTCCTTTGACTTTTTCTGGAAACTTCAGCACTGATGACAAAAATTAAACTTTTTGTTGCTCATTTTACCCTTCAGGCTGACAGCTCCGCTGATGGCAGATGAACTAGCAATGACAAAACGCGCGGCAGTTTTAAACGCTGGCATCCTGTTATCTTCCCTTGGACCTATTGCAATTATATCACTTGCTTTTGTCACGTGCTCATCTAAAAGGTAACGCTTTAGTACTTATTTATAGACAAATTTATATTTACATTTACAAGTTGAAATTTACCAACCTATTTCTTGGTCTTTTATCAATCAAGAAGAGAAAATCCATTGTTTATTATCAAAGAAGAATCTGCATTACATTCCTAACTTGCGAGATTTAAGGTAAACTTGTGAGAAAATTGGAAAACTACTTTTGACAATCTAAATAACACAGAAAGTAAAAATAAACATCTTTATAACTTTTCTATTTAATGCATGTAATGAGGAAGTTTTCACGCCTTCAAATTAGATCCTGAATTACATCTTATCAAAAGTTCTAAATAACTGTTTTGCGACTTTTGCTTTGATCTAGAATGAGTGAAAGGCAAGTGATTTTGGTAGGACATACAATTGCATTGGTAGGCTTTATCATTTTTTTACCGTGGGGAAACACATATCCAACTCTCCAAACAACAGGTGAGCTCCGATGCGATTTCCTTTTCTAATCGTGAATTTTCCTACCATAATTTCTCAAATCCCAGCAATAGTATTAAATGTCTGTATCTTACTCAAAAGCAAGATAACCGAATGCCATCTTCTCAATTTCAGAGTACATCAAAGTCGGAAATCTGACGCAATTTCGTTTGAAAGAAGGTTGCCCAGCAAAGTACAAGTGGTGCACAAATGCACCAAAAATACACCTTGGTCAAATGATAATTGCTGAAGTGATGGCTTTGATTGGCTACACATTACCATATTTAGTTACATTTGGACTTTACTCAAAAATTGTTGGTCCAAGAAAGCAGGTACTACCTTACAAAACCTTTTTTGAACAAAAATCGTTGCTAATGTGGTGAGTCAGTTCAGGCGAAAGATCTCATTCAAAATAACATATAATCTTTCAACTGCCCAATTTAATGAAAGATAAACATCGTGAAAACATCTCCTATCTACAGTTACTATAAAAGAAGTATATTTGAAATAAACATATATAAAGACTGATTCTTTATTTTGATCGTTGGAAAAAATTTGGAAGACTGAAGCAAACAATTTCGTTTTCTCTCAGGGTTTTTATCTTGCTGCGCTGTCTCTAGCTGGTTGTACTTCCGGGATCACAACACCATTGTTGGTGGCGTATATTTACGAACATTTGGGACCAAGATATGTATTCATTACAATAGCTTCCATTGTATCATTTTGTATAATAGTCTTCACTTATTTCTATAACAGACTAATACCTTTTGAAGAATACATAAGCAACAGCTAGAATAAAGAAATTATATATCTAAAACTTTGCTAGTTATTTTTTCTGATAGTTTTACTGTTTAAAAATACAACAGGCTCTTTTGTTAACCAAAACTTTCCTGATTTGTCAATTTGTTTGTTGACTATGATAGAATACTGATTCGTTTCTTGAAATAAACTGTTTTCTCCCTTTCTGTCCCCGGCCTTGATTCAGCCTCAATATCCTCTTTGTCAACAGAAACTTTGAAATGATTTATCATGGAAAGATTAATTGCTGTTTTCATTTAATATCATTTTTGTTATCTTTGATGTTTTTTATATTTTTTTCGTTACGTGAATTGGCTCAGTGGCTATAGACCTTTTTCGGGGAACAGCGACCTTCAAAACTTTCATAATAATTTTTTCAGCAACAACGTGTTGTTATTGACAAAGCTTTAAAGTACACATAAATTAAAAGAAATAGTTACAGTAGAATCCCGTTATAACGTACTCGGTTATTACGTACTTTTGGATATAACGTACTGGTGTGCTTGGTCCTGGCAAAAGGTGTGCTTGGTTTTAGTCATTTTTTACTTACCCTCGTTACAACGCACTTCGGATATAACGTACTTAATACGCTGGTCCCTTAAAGTACGTTATAACCAGATTATACTGTACTTGCATAAGGATGATAAATTAAAAAAAAATAGTTACTTGCATAAGGAAGATAAAATTTCAAAACTCAAGAATAAAGTATTTACAAAAAAGTCTTCAATCTTAAGAACGAAGTTTTACTCTTCATTTCGTCCGTTTATTCATTTAAGATCTTTGCTCCTTTAGAGGAAAAGCCTTCTTGCCTGCTTCGGATTTGACTTAAAACAAAACAATATTCTTTGTTTTGGCACATGTTTAATAGTTCGTACCTTTGTCTACAGTTGAGAACTATTAACAAAAAGCAAATTAAAACGATCTCACCCGTTGGTGTGTTGAGAAGACGCGTAGAGAAAATCGAGTTCTGTTTGCTTCAATTCAAGAGAGCTTGCTAACTTGATCTACGATTATTTATACTTTAACTCTAGAAAAAAATCTGCTGACGAAGGATGTGTGGGTATGATGTAATGATGATGTAATGGAGATGGAAAGTTCTAGATTAAGAAACGAGAGAGGCTGTGTAAGCATGGCGCAATGTAGCAATGTAAAGCTGAGATAAACAGTTTAAATTAACAGCACTATAAACAGAGTAAATCTTTATCGCTACAATAGCTCCCCCCCTAGAATGCAAGCGGAGGAGAAGCATTCGATTAATAGATTACAAAAAACAAAACAAAATATTCAAGCTATATAAGAAAATGAACTGTCAATATACGAGTCTATCAGGAAAATGTACTGTTCGTCCGGAGCGGGTAGTGCGGGATGTTGCTTGCATGCAAATGTTCGGAGGTGCTTGTTCAACAGATGCGGAGGAGAGCGCGACCTCGTGATGCAGCGAAGGCAAGATGTCGGTATCAAGGTATGCTACTTTGAGGCGATCAAGACTGATGTTTTCACGCTTGCCCCGTATCTCTAAAGCAAAATGTTTGTCATGGCGGGCGAGAACTTTGTATGGACCAGTGTATGGAGGTTGTAGTGGCTGGCGAACAGCGTCAATGCGTACATAAACATGTGTACAGGTATGGAGGTCTGATGAAATGTGTGATTTTCTAACTTGAAGGCGAGGCGATATTGGCTTGATAGTCTGCATTGCGTGTTCCAGGCGATGAGAATAATTTGTTGGATCAAGGTCTGCTAGTGTAGAGGTTGTTGTGAGAAATTGTCCAGGTAAACGAAGAGTGGTACCATAAACAAGTTGGGCAGGTGTGCAGTTCAAGTCAGCTTTGACAGTGGAACGGATGCCGAGAAGAATGATTGGTAGGAGTTCAGTCCATTTATTTGAATCATGGTGGGCTTTGAGGGAGGCTTTCAGCTGTCGGTGGAAGCGTTCTATCATTCCATTGGAGCATGGATGGTAAGCGGTGGTGCGGATTCGCTTGATGCCAAGGGACTTGGTGAGATGAGAGAACAACGAAGATTCAAACTGGGCACCTCGATCGGTTGTTATAGTGGAAGGAACACCAAAGGCAGAGATCCAGTGTGTCACGAGAGCTCGAGCCACGGATTCAGCAGTGATGTCAGTGAGAGGAACTGCTTCAGGCCAACGAGTGAAGCGATCAATGATGGTAAGAAGGTATCGAAAACCTTGTGATGGTGGAAGTGGGCCGACAAGATCAATGTGAAGGTGATCAAAACGAGCATCCGGTTGAAGAAACGTTCCAATTGGTGCTGTAGTGTGGCGGTGAATCTTTGCTGCTTGACACTGATTGCAGGAACGTGACCAGTTCCGGACATCTTTATTGATGCTAGGCCAGACGAATCTTTCTGTGATGAGCTTCTGGGATGCACGTATACCAGGGTGTGAAAGATTATGGAGCTGATCGAAGATGTGACGGCGATAAGAAAGTGGTACATAAGGACGAGGTGTGGATGTAGACATGTCGCAAAGTATAGTACCAGCATTCGATGGCAAGGTAACATCTTGCAGGCAGAGGGAAGAAGATGACTTTAAGGAAACCATTTCTGGATCGTTTTGTTGAGCTTCTGCCAGGAGAGTGAAGTCGAGTGGTGACGAGGTATAAACCGCGTTAAGGTCCAGGCGAGATAATGCATCAGCGACGGGGTTGTCATTTCCTTTGACGTGGCGTATGTCAGAGGTGAACTGTGAAATGTAGTCGAGATGGCGGGTTTCGCGTGGTGAATATCGGTCCGATGAAGAGGCTAAAGCATGGGTGAGTGGTTTATGGTCTGTTAGCACGTGAAATTTACGTCCTTCTAGGAAATGACGAAAATGGCGAATGGCGAGATATATCGCAAGTAGCTCACGACTGAAAGTACTGTATTTTACTTCGGATGGCTGCAAACGTTTAGAGAAGAAGGATATAGGTTGCCAGATACCCTGTCTCTGTTGCTGGAGGACACCGCCAGCTGCATTTTTAGAGGCGTCAATCATCAGGCAATAAGAAGAATCTGGAAACGGATGAGTGAGGAGAGTTGCTTTGGCAAGTGTTGTTTTGATGGCATCAAAAGCAGCTAAGGCGTCAGCGTTGAGATGAAATTTGTTTCTGTTGTGTTGGCGTGACAACAAGTCAGTTAATGGTTGTAGAATATCGGCACATTGAGGAATGAAACGTCGATAAAAATTGACGAGGCCCAAGAATGCACGCAGTTGACGAGTGGACTGTGGTGGAGGAAAGTCTGTTATGGCTTGAACTTTGGTTGGTAAAGGTGAAATGCCTTCTGGTGAGATGTGATGACCAAGGAAGTCTAAGGAGGTGGAGCCAAAAATGCATTTGGAAGGGTTGAGAACGACACCATATTCGGAAAGACGGGTAAAGAGAAGTTCCAGGTGCTGGAGATGTTCCGATTCAGACGAACTGGCAATTAGAAGGTCGTCGATGTACGCATAAACGAAATCGAGGCCACGTAGAACTTCGTCAATGAATCTTTGAAATGTCCGAGCAGCGTTACGTAGGCCGAAAGGCATTCGAATAAATTCATACAGTCCAAAAGGTGTCGAAATGGCAGTTTTGGATACATCTTCTGGATGGACAGGAATTTGGTGATAAGCACGTACCAAGTCGACTTTGGAGAATATGGTTTTGCCGTAGAGTGAAGAGGAAAAATCTTGTATGTGAGGAATGGGGTAGCGATCAGGTACTGTTACATTGTTCAAACCACGATAGTCTCCACAGGGACGCCAGTCACCAGATGTGGGCTTTGGAACCATATGAAGGGGCGAGGACCAGCTCCTTTCAGAGGGGCGAATGATTCCAAGCTGGAGCATATGGTCGAATTCGGCTTTTGCAATCTTCAAGCGGTCAGGAGCTAGGCGTCGTGGACGACAGAAAACTGGTGGGCCAGTTGTGCGAATGTGATGAGTGACTGAATGCTTGATAGTAGCTTCGTTGTAGGAGGGACGGGTTATATCCGGAAATCTCTTGAGCAGCGAGCTGTATGGTATTGCAGCTGGAAAACAAAACACAGGGCTGGGTGAGGATGCTGAAGAAGAAATACCACGAATACTGAGGCTGGTAGTAGTGTCGATGAGGGTGCGATTACGAACATCAACCTTGAGTCCATAGTGGGCAAGGAAATCAGCACCAAGAATTGGCGTTGGAATGTCAGCAATGAATATCCATCTGTACGTACGGCGAAGGCCGAGATCTAATGTCATAGATTTTTCACCATAAGTGGAGATGGTGGATTGGTTGACAGCTTGGAGAATTAATGAAGAAAGATGACGTTTTTCAGCAGGACTTAGAGGAAAAACACTCACATCAGCGCCAGTATCCACGAGAAAACGTGTACCAGTTGTACGATCTGTGATGTAAAAGAGGCGACTGTTGTGTTGATGGCCAGTTGGACTTGTCGCCGCTAGTCTCTGGCTTGGAAGTTTTCCGACTGGTGAAGAGAAGCAGAGGCCTTAAATGAGCATGGTGGATTGCATTTGCGAGCGGCGGATCCAAACTGTTGATGGTACCAACAAAATGGGCCTGATGAGGTGGAAAAGCGGGAGAAATTACGTGAACCAGAGCGTGGGGGACTGCGACCACGTGAGCGAGAGCGAGAACGATAGCGAGACGAGATCTGTAGTTGACTAATGACATTGGTCAATTGAGTGGTCAAATTGTTTACGTGGAGTCGCAAGTCTTCAATCTCTTTTCGTGCAGAAGACTCTGGAAATGGAGATATGGCTGCCAGGGAGTGCTGCGGAGGAGCAACGTCCAAGATTTTGTCCGCGAGCGAGGCCAAGTCATCTATGGAGACAGTGTCTGGAGTGGAGGCAAGAATGAGTTTTACATTTGTCGGCAAACGTTGGAGAAAAAGATGTCTCAAGAGGCCGTCTTCTAAGGGGTTGTCACCCAAAAGTTGTCGCAATTTTCGTAGGAATTGGGAAGGCTTCTTATCACCTAATTCTTTGGAGATCAGCAACTGTTGTAATCGCTGTTGTTCTGAGGCGGAAGTACGTCTGATAAGGTCAGTTTTTAGAGTGTCGTGCGGACGATCAGCAGGAGGCGAAAGAATTAAATCACGGATTTCTTGAGCAATTTCGGGACTAAGAGAGGAGATGACATAGGCAAATTTTGTGTTCTGTGCAGTGATTTGTCGTGTAAGAAATTGAGCTTCAACTTGGGCGAATCAGACTGCAGGATCATTTGGCCAAAATGGAGGAATTTTGATGCTAACTGCAGCAACGGCATGAGAAGCGGTGCTTGATGGTGTTGACGAGGAACTAGGAGAGCTGGTCGTGGCTGGGTTATCATTCATGATGAAAGTGAAACGAGAAAGAACCAGAAAACGAGGTATGCACGAGATGTAAATATGCAAAATACAAGTGTTCGAAAGTCGTTAAGAACGTCGTGGTTACCAATTTAATAGTTCGTACCTTTGTCTACAGTTGAGAACTATTAACAAAAAGTAAATTAAAACGATCTCACCCGTTGGTGTGTTGAGAAGACGCGTAGAGAAAATCGAGTTCTGTTTGCTTCAATTCAAGAGAGCTTGCTAACTTGATCTACGATTATTTATACTTTAACTCTAAAAAAAAATCTGCTGACGAAGGATGTGTGGGTATGATGTAATGATGATGTAATGGAGATGGAAAGTTCTAGATTAAGAAACGAGAGAGGCTGTGTAAGCATGGCGCAATGTAGCAATGTAAAGCTGAGATAAACAGTTTAAATTAACAACACTGTAAACAGAGTAAATCTTTATCGCTACACATGTACACTGGCTGTGGTTTACTCTCATCAAGTAATTTTTGCAAAGCGTGTGCCGATACGGCAATGAATCTTTTAAAAACATAAAGAGCATGCATTTTATTTCGTTTACTGCTGAATTTTTCCAGCCTTTATGTGCCTGTTACCATTTATTACTTTCAGTGCTCGTTTCTGAATTTTCTTTGAAACCGCTTTCTTTGATGGTGCCATGAGAGGAACACATTAAATCTAGTTACCAAAAACACCCACTCCCCCCTGGATGGTATTGTGACAGTACTTCGAGTCGCGTTAGGATGTAGACAAAGAAGACCTCGTAGTTTCTCACACTATGGACTGATAATGGAGGTGAATATATCTCAAAGCCATGTATCAAACCTATGAATCATTGGCTGTCTATCTTTTGTGCATGTACTTGAAAATCCCTATTTTCAATCGCTACTTGACAACTGAAAAAAAAATTTCAATCGGATGTAGGCTCAGTTCCGAATTTGACTCCTGCATGACCTCTTTTACATGCTGATAATAAAATTATTCTTGATTGAACCAATCTTTCTTAAATTGCTGCTATTTTGGGTTGGAAAACATTAAACTTCTGTAAAATATCTGTAAATTTTCATCTGCTCTTTTTTCTCTCCACATTAGACAATCCTGGCAAAAAGTTTGGTGAAAAATAAAAAACTTTACCGTCCGCGTTCGGGAATACATGACTAAAGAGACCTAAAGTCACCAACATGAAACTTTTCAGTTTGACTAATTCTAAATTTATTTTGCGTAAAATCCGTAAAGGGATTTTTATTGAAAGGGCATTGTCGCATTATTTTTTATATTTTTTATAGAATATTGAGAAGGACTGGGAAAAGGGGCGGAGGAAAGGGTACCACTTTGAAGGGAGAATTCTTTTGTTTATTGGTTGAATCCGAATCCCGTGAGGTGAGTTTCTAGTCACTTCATCGCTGTGTAAGTTTTTTTTGTAAAACATGCATTCGTTTTTTGGAGTTTGTCTATCAGTTTGTAGTTGTTTGTTGTTTGTAGTGAAGCTAGGCCGTCTGGTTTTTTGATTTTTATTAAAAATAACTTTATAGAAAATACTTGATGAGGAACAGGACGAACGGACCGAACAGTAAAAGATAGGCAAAAGGAGGATATTCCCAAAAACTCTGAAAATTTGCCAATTTTATTCAGCCCACTGCGATTTGCTTTTAAATTCCCACATACCATGACGGATGAATTATAACGTTGTAAGGAGCTTCAACGTAATTTAGGAAGGAGGGATCACGTAAAATTGGCAAAAGTTAACTTAATTTGGGAAGAGATAAGATTATTCAAAGACTACATCAATTTGTGATTAAAATTGAATGTTCATATTGCTCGCAATGGCATGCACAGTATTATAATCAATCTTGAAAATGGTAACAAGAAATTTCAAACCTTCTACTAGAACTTGAGCAAATCGTCAAGAAATACCTTTGAGACCAAAGCTTGAAAATACTAACAATGCGAAGTGGTGTTATAGACTGATGCAATTGGAAAAAGAGGCTTCAAATCATAAATGTAAGTTATGGAGAATCCAAGGTCAGACAAAACTTGCATGCCTTCTGATTCTTCGCGAGAAACGTATTAATAGATTTTTAGCAAAATTTCTAACCCAATTCCTCACTCCAACCCTTATGATTTCACAGTATCTGTTCAACATTTAGTTACTACTTCTATCCAGAAAAAATTCATCGCCATCATCATTATCATAAGAGTTCTTGTGTGTGAGCATTACCGATTTAATCAGAACGAGGTGAAGTTCATATAGTAAGACCAATTATTTTGGGTTCGCTTCACGACTAAGCCAGCGAAATGAGATTGAAAATTCTTGTAATAAAGTTTTATCCCATTAAGAATGGCATAACGTTTACAAAAATGACAATGACAATTCAAGTATAAAATCTAAAGTTTATCAAACTTTTTAAAATCCTTAGTGCATGCTTCGCCTAAGTCTTGTCTAGGAAAGTTTTTATTTACTGTTTTCAAATCTTTTTTATTTGTGTTGTATTTAACTTGTAGATATTGATACCTAATAAATCACGAACTCACTTGAAAGGAGAAACATATTTGCAAAATATTTATTGGAAATCCTTCGCAACTCAATATCTTTTGTTTTCTCTTAATAAAAGGTATAAACCTTTCCAAAATTGCAGTTGACCGTTACGTGGACGAGAGAGCTAGTATTGCTAAAAATGCTGAATTTAATAACCCAAAAAAAGAGAACCATTCAACAGATCCTTTTTAAATCAACAGTTTGAAAATGTGATGGAATAATACTTTATTTCTTTCAACAAACTACCTTGCACATGCCGAAAGAAGTTAACTGAACAAGACAGACGAAAAGAAAAATACTTTTTATCATGGAGGAAAGGCCTTTAATGAAGACAAATGTCAGATACGCAAAGAGAAGGAATTTATTAGTTTTATTTGCTCGTTAGCAACATTTTCCGTGATTGAAGAACCACTTTTACTTTGATTCACCCCTTGAATGACGCTCATTATGATTGATTTGTATATGAGCGAAAGAAGGCCATTTTTTCACTGGCTTTTTTATTTGTACTTTTGAAATATGATAAAGCGTTGTCACAGTTGATGAAAAAAAGATTTTAAACATTGGTCTGTTCAAGAATAAGCAACTTTTTCTTTGAAGCTAGCTTCGTGAAAGTTTTCTACCTACTCGCTTTTATTGGAAACGAACTCAATTCTTTTAGCTTGGGCTTAGCGAGGGGTGTATCAATCCAAAAATTATCACCCTGCCCAAAATCCGCAAAAATCCTCTAAAATCTGTTAAAAAATCCAGAGATCCACACAAATATTTAAAAATCTGAAAGTCCAGTCACACTTTGAAATGTCTAATGAATCCAATACCAAATCCAAACTTGTTAACGAATCGAAGCAAAATTTATCGAGGAACGCAGAAGTATCGAGGAGAGGGAGAAGGTGTCGTACCTTTCACAAGGCCTAGTAAATCTCTCCCTATGTGCGTCAAATTAATTCAAATTTTATCATCTTCTGAAGAATCTCGTTCAAAGGTGGACTGTGTTTTTGAAACCCTGTGCACCCTGAGTTATGGTTGTTCTTTTGATAAAGTTGTTGCGTTGAGTTATGTATTTAAAGCAATCTTTCCACTAACGCGACTTGAAACAAAAATGGGTTAAAAGTTATCCGTTTTTGCGTTGCGTTCCCACAAACCCACTTGAAAAACGGACAAGTTTAAAAACGGTGGATTATTTTTTTGCCGGGTATCTTTTAACCCACCTGTGGGGTAATGGGAATGCCATTTCCGGGTAGCTTTGGTCCACTTACAACAACAACAGCGTTTTACAAATTTATCTTACAGGTCTGTCTTCTTCAGTTTCTGTTTATAAAGATCTAAATCTGATCTACCTGAAATTTAGAGCGCTGATGACACATTTTAAGCCTGGGTACATTTTAACCAAGCTTAGTGGAAACTGTCAAAAGAGATCAGAACGAATCCAAAGCAAACTGGCGTTCCATTTACTCGCTCTAAAAACAGATAAATTTTAACCCTTTTTTGCTTTAATCCGAGATAGTAGAAAGGCTGCCTTAGTCTAGAGGACATGGCAAAATAACTGTTGTTTTGATAATTTCTGGTCACTGAACTGCATGAATCAAGGAAATGTGCTTGCTAGCATTTGGCAATAACCAGGATGGCCAAGCAAGGAGAAATAAAGAAGCTAACAGCAATTTTTTTAAGACTTTGAAGGAGGAAAAGGTCAAGACAAAATATACAAAGATTCAAAAAATTCACTAAAAATTCGGAAAAGGACCCAAATCCGGACCCAAAATCGAAGAATCTTTAAATCCAAAAAAAGCCCCTACGCCTTTTCATTGAGTGATACACCCCTCGAGATTTTAGTTTTATTTTGCAGCAGTTGTAAATGGTTGCCAATCTTCTGATTTATTTTTCCATAAAGTTGGTATTTCTTGACATTTAACTTTTTGAAAAGAACATTTTTCATACATGATCGATTACATGCTTTCCCAAAAATTAATTTTAGCATCGTATTAGGGTTTTCTTAATGATGTTCAGGCATTTCTTTTAACTTTACTATCACTGACAAAAACTAAGACATAAAACAAGGACTGGACTGCAACTTTGCTAACGTTATTTACGCATTACAGATACATCGGACAAACAAGCAGAAGACGACTGAAAGACAGATTTAACGAACACAGACGAGACATTATCAACAAAAATGTAGACAGATCTGGTGTCGTAGAACACTTCTGCAACCCAGAACATTTCATCAATGACCTTACTATAACACCATTCCTGCAACTCAACGACAAACGAGATAGTGTTCGACGAGCCAGAGAGCAGTAGCTCATTGGCCTGGCAAACACTCTCACGCCAAACGGCATGAACAGAACCACTGATCGTTAATCGTTATTATAGTACACCATCCTATTTACATTATCATTCCACCGCCACCACCCGCGCTTTCTCATTCGCCATCCTTCCCTCCTCCACCTCTGCGCTGCATTCACACCATTCCACATTAACCAATCCAACACCACCATCGCCTTCACTAATTTACGTGTATTTATTGTTGTTCATTCTTGTTGCAACTCGGTGTTTCATAATTGCTACATTTTGATCGGTTTTTCGCCGCAACTATTCCTTGGAGTCCGTCGAGCAGACTGCTTTCGTGACCTTTTTTCTATTCACGCATTTACTTGTAATTGCCAAAAGAGCAAACAGTCTTGCATTTAAGTTGTTTAGATGCCTGATGAAGATTGCAAGCTAAGACAAAGGTCATCCGTGTCATCTAATTGATTTCCCTCTTCGGCGCAATAGATGAGAGAATTTTGTGCCATTCTTTTAAAACTTGTATAAACTTTTAAGCATTTTAGATAAAACTTCTTTAAAACAGCGTACCCCAAAACGGTTACTCTTCTTCAGTTTCATCACAAAGCGGGAAATACAATAGCAGTGACGTTTAACAAGCAACAATTTTTTGGTATTATTACTTAAAAATGTTTTGATTTTTGGAAATAGAAAAATAAAATTTAGAAAGAAAAACTCCTACTGAGCTACTCTTACGCTTTGCAACGTAAACAATGCCATCACTCTGGCCCTATATGAAAAGTTATCGTTAAAAGTCTACTAGTAGTTATGTGCACTTCCTCTCCCAAAAAGATGATATATTCTGTCAAGATTGCATGATAGAGTAATGTAAACAGATAAACAATCTGTCGAAAGCGTTCATTTTCTTCATCATCATTTTTATGAAAAGCAAAACTTAGCCAAATCAAACAGCATGGTCATAACGTCTTCTATGCACCTTGAAAAAGAAGATCTACGTGGCTATCCTCATGTACAAAGTTCTCAAATTCACAAAGAGCTGCCAGGTAGGCTGCGCAGCTAAAATGAGTCTCAGGTTTGCCTAATTTGCTCTTTCCATGACTGCCTCTCATTTTGGACCACTGTTTGTTTGTCTCTATCAAGGCCAGTTCCGATCTTTTTCTTTCAAACCTGGCTTTGCCAAATATTTCACATGCATAGGAAAATGCCTTATCCTCCTTTACATGCAAAGCAAAACGCCATATCTTCCTTTACTCTCTATTCTCAATGTTAGAGGTCTTCGACAAATTTTTTCTTCATGACATTTCATTCTGATTTGGCTAACTCTCTGGTTTCCTCTTGTATCATCATTATGCAATAGCAGGAATCAAACAGCTCTTGATATGCACTCCTTGTATCAAGTTGAGTTTCACTAGTAGTTTTGCTCACTAAACCTGGCATGGTTTCAGAAACCCACCTCAACTTCCCCAAGCAAGTCAATGATGCATCTACCGGTTCTACATCTAAAGTATCCTGCAGATCCTTTTTTGGTAAGCAAAGTCGTTATTTTCAAAGAGGATATCCTGGTAGACATACTCTTATCTTTTGCGGGCCTTTAATTTTCCTTTTATCAGATAAATGAGATGTAACAACTTGCGTTTCCTGCTTATTGTCCTTCTGCTAAATCAGAAAGGATCTGCGTGCCTTTATTGCTTGTTGTTGTCTAAAAAGTGTAAGTAAGAGTTTGTTCTGGAAACAGCAATATAATAAATGCACGGCATGATGGGTCCCCACTGCTTGATTGAAGGATCTGCAAGTGCAAACGACAAGTGTTCTTATAAAATCCATATGAAATACTTCTTGTTTCAAAATTTCTTTTAACGTTAAATTTAGTGACTCTCAAATCAATCCAGAACTTACCGCCCATCTTTCTGTTCGAAGATAGTCTCGCACGATATGTTGTTAGAACGTTCTTTGAAATTTCTGTCATAGGTGTCATCGTGTTAGGTCCGTTAATGAAAATAACAGCTATAGACGGTTCGGCAGTTTCCATTCACAGCAAAAATGCCCCTGTCGATGTTGATCTTAAACCTATTGCTTGTCTGACTGTAAACGCTTCTCAACTCTTCAATCTATTTGGTGCTACGTAAAAAAGAAACAGTTGTTTGCTTCTTAGTCTTCCTAATTTAAATTTTACTTAGAGATGCATAAGTTTTACCTAAAAAATTGCTGAGCGACAGAATTGAGGTTGTGGGTAAAACTCCCCTATTACCCCCTGGTCCAAGGTCTCCAAACTTTAACAAGACAACTTGCCCAGGCATGAACGAAGATATTGCCCACTTTCTGAAGAAAGAGAAGCAAACTTCATACCGGGTGGATGGAGAAAAGAAGCTGCAAATAACACTGGGTACTCTCCGGCAGGAGCTGGGAGGAATAAAAACCGATGCAAGAAAGCAGAGACATGTTAAAAAATCTTTTTAATCCACCAGAAGGCTCTCTACCATGGCAAAATGAACTTGTTAGCAAAAAATATTGAGAAAACTGAACATTTGCCAGCCAGCACATGATACGAGACTAGTAACTTTGTATCTGGAAATTCTCAGCAGCTTGTTAAATGGGCCAAAGAATAAGAAACTTGCCAATTTCCTGATTTAAAATTTCATTGAGTTGCGCGTGATAAAAATTGGAAAGTAACCCAATCAATAGTTATAAACTAGGTTATATGAACATTTTCATTAATTTCATTATAAACTTAGGCAAACATGGTAAAAATTCAAAATTACTACTGATAAAAAATTTGAAGAGAAAAATAAATTTTTTTGGGGGTGGAAGTAACTCTAATGCATGACAAAACCTAGGCCAAATTTAAGGGTTTACAACGCCCATGTCAACATTGAAGTCAAAAAAAGACTTTTTTGGACAGTGGCTCTTATATCATAGTCAATAGAACTATTTCTATTGATTATACTAATACTACCGTTGCAATGTTTCATCAATTTGCAATGTTTCATTCAGAGTAAAATTTTGTTTAAAATGCTTATTCAAAGTTTAAGAAACATTAGTTGAATGGCATCGAAGAAGGAAATCAAGTAGATGACACGGATTGACTTTTGTTTTAGCTTGTGATCCTCAGGCACCTCAATATCTTCATTGCTAGATATTTCGCTTAACCGGGATTCGTCATGTAAATGTCTGAAGATCAATTAGGATTTTTAAGATATGATGCCAATATTAGCTAGCACCTTTTTGGAAAGGATGTAATAGATTACGTATAACAAATGCCTTTTTACTATGTTTCGAAAAGTGAAATATCAAGTAAAACTAATGTTATTGGAGCATAAATCATAAAAATAAGGATAATTTATGATTGCTGCCAACTAAAACTAAAGTCCGGAATTGAGAGTTGTTTTCATTAATTGCTAATAACCAAAAAGCTCTCACGAGAAAGAGTTGCCTATTCTTAAACAGGCCATTTAAAATCTTGTTATATCATCAATAATGAGAATATTTCATCATAATTCACAAATACAAATAAAAAGGCTCATCAAATCTATTTTTACAGAGATGGCTGACATTGCAAAGCAAGGGATAAAATCCTTTTTAGAAAACTTGAAATCTTTCCGCTACAATGGCCTTCTTTCCCTTCATATATAAACCAATGATATGACTGTCAGTCGAATTGGCAATCAATGTAATGGTGGTTTTTCATTCAAGGAAAATGTTGTTAATGAGCAAATAAAACTAAAATAATTCTTTCTCTGTGTGCACCTTTCATTTGTCTTTATTAAAGGCCCTTTTGCCATGATTAGAAACTTTCTTTCTCTTTGTCTGTCTTGTTTAGTCAAGTGTTTTGGGCGTGTTCAATGTAATCTGTTGAAAAGATATAAAATCTTATCCATTAGAACGATTTCCAATGTGGTTCAGAAAAATAAAAAAGATCGCTTGAACTGAATAGATATTGGAAAAGTATATGATAAAAGGAAAGGTAGTTTTATCAGCATGGTAGATGTAAATTAAGTCTTCAATTTCTTGTAATTTTTTGTTTGTATGGTCCGTGCATTGTTCTACCGTCTTCTGTCAGTACACTAGTGACCAGTCTTTTGTGAAAAAACCATATGCTCGTTCGGCCTACTTTTTCATATTTAAAATTAAACTGAAATGAATGGATTCCTTGCAATTTTTCTTCTACCATGGCAAATAATATCTCGACAAAGCTCTTCATCCGAGACGGCGTAGCACTGCAAAAAGCCTCAAGATTTATGATAATAGTTCAAGCTGATGTTAACTGAAATTGAAAATTAAAGGAACAAAGGTTGAATTTCTTCTGTTTCTTTCCGACTAACATGACCACGCCAGATTTATTCTTGTAAATCTGACAAATAAAATGCTTTTCTATAACAAATTAAATAAGCAACAGGGAATAGTAAAACGGGCAAGTTCTTAAGATACACACTTTTGAACATGACCATATACAGGGTGCCCTAGAATAGAACAAGATCTCGAGATTTGCAGGGGATACCTATTGGCTGACGAAGACGGGGTCCTAATATCAATTGGAGGCAAATAATAAAGTTTTTATAGTTTCAAGAAAATCAGATCTTTGAAAATTTAAGGTAGCAAGACGCACTTGCAGTAATACTTACAGAAGATTGGACATTGCTACTTGGCGCCTCCGCGGTGAAAATCAGTAAAAATAATGTTAATCAAATCATCATTCTATCACAATTTTGTGTACATAACATGTTATGCAAGCAAAACTAATCACAACCAAGAAAACGCAAAAAAATGTTTCTAAAAACAAACAAGCTAATAAAAAATTTAATTTCTAAGAGGGTGATTTATAGTCTTATCTCAAAACCAATCGAGAAAATTTCTCAAAATTTAGACTGAGCATGCTGGTATCTTTTTCCGCAAAAAAAGATATTTTCCTATATAAGAGAAGTGCCAAAATATTTCCTGCATGTCAAAAATGTGACTTAAACAATATTGCAGACAGCAAGGCATGTCCTTGCACAAGTCTACGCACTTGAAGAAAACAGAAATGCCGGTTTGAAACTAGAAGAAAACAGAAAAGCAATGTAATGGTATGCAATGTAATGATAAATGGTTCATTTGCCAGAATGATGTGTACATTTTTATATATGCTGAAAAAAGCGATTTGGAGAGGAAATTTTCTAAAAGATTTGATAAAATTTATCACTGCTGCATATCCAAAACAGCGAGCGTTACCTGTGATCGAACTATGGTTTTTTGCCACTGCATTGGCGACGTAACAAGTTTTCAGATGTAAACAGTACATTGAACAAGAAGTCTTGCTACATACCTTTTAATACGTTTCTCATGATGAATAAAAAGGGGTACTGCCAGTTTTGGCTAACCCTGGAGTTTCCAAAATTTACTTTCAGAATTATAAGATATGTATTACCATCGAATCGGTCTATATCTCCGCATCGCATGATATTGTTGGAATTTTTAATATTTGGATCAAAGGGTACTTCTCAACCGTTTGCTCAAAATCTATTAGGAGGTTTATAACTTTTTGTTACTGTTACCGAGATTGATCATGATATTTAGCAGGCCATTGCGTACAATATGAATATCTTTTGTTAATCACAAATTGTTGCAATCTTGAAGTATTCTTCCCTCTGCAAAATTAAGTAATTTTTGCCAGTTTTTGATGACCCCTCCTTCCTGAATAGCGTCGAAGCTCCTTACAACGTTGTAATGCATCCGTTATGGTTTCTAGGATTTCAAAAGAAGTTCCCAGTAGGCTGAATAAAAGTGACAGGTTCACAGAGTTACGGGGAATATCTTTCTTCTGCTCATCTTTTTCCGCTCTTTTCCGTTCGCCCCTTTCCTGATCCAATTTTAAATACACTCTTAATCGAAATCAAACAACAGTCTTTCCTGACGGCCTAGCCTCATTACACTTAACAAAACACTGTACCTGATAGACAGTCTTTAAGAAACGAATCAATGTCTTAACAACAAATAAAAATAACACAGCACAGCGATAAGGTGACTGGAGGTTCGTAAAATTACGAAAATAATAAGTACTGAGTAACCACTTACTATTTATGTTTTGTTTTGGCTATTTGGCTGTTTTATTTTGGCTTCAGGTCAATCTCAAGACTCACCACATCGGATCAAGCCTCTTCCTAACAGTTCTTAATACATCAAACCAGAAAAAGAAATATTGCCTTCCCGGTACTTCCTAGATACTTCATCAATATCTCTGCTTCACTTCCTCTCTAAGAATTTGGTTTTTATTAGAAAAAAGAAAAATAATCAATTTTACTAACAGCCAAAACTTCAAGTGTTTAAGTGTTGCTTGAAACAGCTGACCTTATTTTGCTGACGTCGCTAAATCTAATATCAGCAGTAAATAAATGAAGCATCCGTTATAGATTACTGCAGCTAATTGAGCAAATACCAGGTTGTTGGAATGTTTGCAGCAATCTCTTCTTCATAGTCCAAAAGATTTGAAGATTCTCAAAAATCGTAAAAGCTCAAAAGAACAAATTTTGAAAAATCATTTTTATAATAACGGGTCAATTTGTGAAATTTAGTTAGGGGTAAATTTGTGTCAGGTAAAGTGAAACAGTGTCAGATGAATTTGTGTCAGTTGATGGCACAACGCAAAATGGCGATAATTCTATTATGTTTGTCCAGTTATGGGTTGTTTTTGTATATCCACAAAAGCAACTTATCGCAGACCCTTGGCATGCTTTTAAACTCAATTTTACTTGGTCAATTAGACATTAGATATAATCCTTTCACCTGAAATCATTCTACGTGACAAGGTGAGTAATAAAAGCAATTAAATCATTGTCTTTGGCAAGTGTTTCAACATCATGACCCTCAACAATAAGTTCCAATGAGAATTTGGCAATAGCCTTGTTCTTCAAAAGTAATGTTTGTACCGTTTTCTTTTTCCTTTCTTGATTTTTTTTCTGAACACCTAACTGTTTAGATTTTACCAATGTCATAATCCTTACCATTCAAAAAATGTTTGAGTCCCCCTTGTGCTCTTGTTTCAAATTATTTTCTTAAATTGACAAATGTTTCATTTTAACTGTATTGTTAACGAAGCACAACGACCTGGGGGGCAAAATGACTGTCCTTTTGTTAAGAGAACAGTGAGAAGAATGCTTGTTAGGGTGTGGTGACAAAGTTTATGTGGTTTGATTGTTCTTTTCTGTTTAAATATAAATCCGTCAAGACTGACAGTTGTTTTGTTCGAGTAAAGACTGCGACACTCTTTGGATATTTGGTCCAGAACGGAAGGACAGGAAAGGTAGGACAACCCTCAACATTCTGAAAATCTTCCAATTTTGTCAAGTCTACTTAAAATTTCTTTGAATTCCCATAAACAACGGTAAATGTCTGATATGCTTATAAGGGGATATTGACGCTATTTGGGAGGTAGAGATGCCCTTAAAATTGAAGAAAGTTGTCAAAAGTGATTCATCTTGTTAGCAAACAAATGCTGACTTTCCAGTGCGCCCACCAACCAAATTGTGACGATGTCTCTTGAATGTTGCAACCATTTCACACACGAATCGGAAATGCGCCTGAATTTTCAAGCGAAAATCGGTATTTGCCATAGCTTGCTTTGTCTTTGTTTTTCAGTAGACGAAAGGTAGGTGGCATATTCACTGCAAGAAGATGCTTCAATATTCAAATTTTTCTGATTAAATGATATTTGCAACGATGAAACCCTTTCTCTTATCAACTTTGATTTTTTTGCTGGCATTTTTTCTATTTGTTCATCACACAACATTGAGCTTTCCTAAAACAGCTGAATAAACTTCTTCGAAGAAAAGAATTTTCTGCCATTCAGAAAACCTCTTTAATGAAGAAAATCCAAATTTGCTCCCAAATAAGGATTGTTTTAACTGTCTTTTCAAAATTTAATAACTCTTTCTTTTAATTCAAAAGCCATTATTACTTTGAAAATTCCACAGAGCACTCCTCAAAAGGGCAATGTTTCCTTGGGTAAGCCATTCCAGCCTTTTCTGTGGAATGATATTTTATGAGCTTTTTTGATATTTTGAAATAATGACGAACTATTTTCACTGTGCAAGCTCAACAGATTTCTGAGCTTTAAGCATTTGTCTGTTAATGAATAAGCAACTATTTTTCTGAAACAAAGTTCATGAAAGCTAACTGGTGATTAGTTCTTAATAAAAGTGCTTCTTTCTTTGTCAAGGTTGGATTTAAGGTTAGTATTAAAACCATCATTAGTGATCTACCAAGAGAATAACTGACGAGATTGTTTTTCTGGTCAAACAACATTTAATTGTAGCATATTTCAATATTGGTTTTATTCCTGCATACAATGTCAAGCACACAGATAAAACATAGATGAAATAACAGAGGCTGAGCTAATTTTCCAAACCTATTGTCACTATAGCTTACTGCACAGCCTGGATTTTTTAGCAAAGTTTCTCAATGGCATGTTTTGGTTTTTGCTTTAGCAGTGCAGAATCTATACGGCTGTTCTCTTAGAGGGATATTTTTTCTTTTCCCTGTAAGATCCCTCCCTCTGCATCTTCACGAAAGTCAAACGCAGAAAATCTGACTGCATCTCAAACTACTTTTACTGCTGTCAGGATCTGACCCTGCGCTAGAACTTTTTTCATTGATTTTGCACAGGTTCGCCCTTAAAACAACAATCATTGCGTCGGACCTGTTTGCTCAATTTACTTTGCATCACTAATTTTTGTCTATATTTTGACTGAGCAAACTTTTTAGCAAACTCTACGAAGTGACAATTACCGATTACTTTCTAATTACCGAAGTGACAAACATTAGAGCCTGGCAAATCCTCCTTATAGTGCTTTCTTCACTGTATTGTTCTTCAAAACTGAAATTATTTAGACAAATGAATTAACACCAGGCATTTCATGGAACAGAACAAAATCGTCTGCCTTGTTTTCACATGGATATATTTTCTGCAACACATCTGAGAGATTTTGCACATACCTTGCATAACAATGACATTAATGGCTTTAGCAAACAAAGTCTAGTTCATTGTTCACCGGGTAAGGATATTTTCCCACTGATACAAGTTCAAGTCTTCAGCACACTGCAGAATTTGGTTTTAATAGTACTGAACTACCCCACAACAAAAAGACTCACTTCGCAAAAAGAGCCTGTTTGGTTTCTTATACATGGACAAAAGAATAGAAATTCGCAAAATGTGCATGAATTAAGGTATAAAAGAGTTGTGAGTTAGAGAAACATGTTCAGCATATGCCATCTTTAAAATAATGTTTTAATTACGTTTCGTGCTCCTACTTGGAGAAACATTCACTTTTGTAAAGTAACTTTGGTATCTGAGGTAATTCGTAGATTATATTACGCAGCTATCAAGTCAGCCTGTTTAGATTTTCTTTCTATGGTATTTCTTTCCTTAATTGCACAACAAGGCTTGCAAATATTGCTTGATGGCAGTAGCACTTCAAAGGTAATTTTTTTTCCATTTCCCTTATAGCGTTTGAGTTTCCATTCATAGGATTGCAATCAAAATAATTTAAGCTAATTGCCATTCAATCAAACATGTGCTGTAGCGAATAAATTGCATTTGCTTATTGAGTACAGATGAAAATTGCGAATTGAAAATAAGATTAAACAGGCAATTACGAATTGTTTTTTGTTATTATTCTGCGAATTGGTTATAGAAAAAAATCCATTCAAAAGGATTGCGTTCCTACCACCCACTTTTTTCTATGAGTTTACGTGCCAGTGTGATTCTGGCTACGTAGGAAGCACTACACAAAGATTGGGGATAGAATAAAATAACATGTCCCTTTTAGCAATAGAAACAAAACTTCCCCCCAATGAGAACTACCACCGCGGTCTTGCAGATCTAAAACTACAACCAAAACATGCCATTCTGATTTCGGGCAGTATTCACTGGAAAACCCTGATTGTGCAAAAAACTAATCATCGTTTCGTATAGCAGTTTTGGAATCTGTCTACATAAGCACGAAAAAACCGCTATTGTGTAGACAAAAGGAGTTAGTTTCACCTTAGGACTCCATTGGCAACATTCTCAATAGGCAAGCGGCACTGATTGGGCAACCTCAACAGTCAAGTGCTCGCGTTTCTGATTGGCCCATTTCGATCCACAACTGGGTAAATGTATTTCCTAGCATAGAGTTCTGATCTATGTTCTGACGTTTTGTACTCAAAAAAGTGTCAGAAGAAAAGCTTCAGTATGTTCCGAATGGTTTGCGTTTTTCAAAGCCAATTTTTAATTTTAGTACCACGAAAAGATTATTTCTGCTAAATCTTTTCATCTTTTTTGCGATTGTTTTTATAACTGGGAATTTTCATGTTATCACCCTTGCACCGTCTTTTTTAGTAATATCTAATTCATCATATCTGATGACAGTGCTGATAAGTCTATATCAATGTGACCAATGAAAAAGACTTTCAAGCTGTCACCACAGTGATCATTATAGATTAATTTATGTCTAGATTTTTCAAATTTCCATGGTTAAACTCTCGGTCTATTCTCGCAGCTGAATCTCTCAACTTGTCCTCTCAGCTGAATTTTTCATCGTGTTCCTTTGACTTATTTTCACAATTTATTCTTTCAGCTTGTTCTCCTTACTAATGCTCTTAAATTCCTCGTTCATCAAATTGGCTCAGATGATCTCTCAATTTATTCTTTTAGCTTATTCGCTCAAATTATTCACTCAATTTATGCTCTCAGCCAATTCTCCCAGCTTATCAGTGGCGGGAAATCATGGGAGCTCAGACCCCTCCCCCCCTCACTCGGAATCAGCGTTCTGATAAAAAATACCAGCTCTTGTTGAGTAATTCATAGGTATGGAACGTACCGAAAGCCCATCCAAGGTGTTATCTTGTCGGAAAATCGTGGGCCTGATTCTTCAGTGATCAGTTTTTCAAAATTTACCCTTGGTGGTGTTGTGTTGATGCAATATGCATTATTATAAAGCTGGTACTTGATTTGCACGCACATGTGGGAATATAGTTATTCGTAAACAACCTGTGTATAAAAGGGGGCTCAGTTGAGCTCAGGATGATCTAGTTTTTAGTGAAATCTAAGTGAACGCTTTATTAACTTCTCTGAAATTCAACAGGTGGCACATTGATATTGATAAAGTATAGTATTCTGCTCTTGTATTCAGGACTGGAAAATTAGCTAGAAATATACCTGAATACCTTGCGGTTTCTCCGCATGTATCCTCCTAACTTGTTCTCTTTGCTTTTTCTCTCTGTATCAGCCATTCTCCTTGGTTCTTCCACCTTTCTCGCGGAGAACAACAACAGTGGAAAAACCAAGGAGAATGGTTCATACAGACACTTTGACTGGAACAACTTGGAATGTGAGAACTTAACGAGAGAGTGGCAAAATGGAGGTTTTCGTAGAGTAGAAGAAATGAATCAGCTAGCCTGGAACATCTTGGTAATTTCGGAAACGCAGTGGAAGGGCATTGGAGAAGGAACAACGAAAAATGAACACAAAATCCTGTTCTACGGAGATGATAAGAAGAGTGTATATGGAGAAGGCTTCCTTGTGAATAAGGACAACAAGAACTCGATTTTGAAATACAAACCAATTAATGACAGAATTATTGCAATCAGAATAGCTGGAAAACCGTCCAACATGACAATAGTACAAGACTACGCTCCGACAACCGAATGCAGCGATGAAATGATTGAAGAATTTTACGCAAGGGTTTGAAAAACCTATTCAGCCAACACCGAGGAAAGACATTCTGATAGTACAGGGTGACTGCAATGCAAAGCTGGGAAAAGATGCATAAGACGAATGGAAAGGCACGGTGGGAAAGTATGGGGTCGGCGTCACAAATGAGAGAGGATTCAAGCTGCTAGAATTTGAAAAACGACACAAGCTGACTGCAGTGACAACATTGTTTAATCTCAAGTTGTCTAGAAGAAGAACATGGAAAGACACGCAATCAGATTGACTGCATTTTTGTCAGCTAAAGAAACATTTCTGGAGTCAACAGAGCAAGAACAAGAATTTTTAACAAACCGGATAATGGAAGTGACCATGATCTGGTGATGATGACACTGAAAGTAAAACAAAGAGTGAACAGAAAAGGTAGTGCCACAGGAATGTGCTTTGAGCAATTTTTTGCGGTGCAGAAGTTGAAAATGGCGTTAAATATATACCCAGTTGTGGATCGAAATAGGCCAATCAGAAAAACGCAAGCACAAGACCGGTACAGTTGACCAATCAGTGCTTGGGGTCTTGAATTGAGGACAATGGCAAGTCTAAAATGGAGATCAGAATAAGAATATGCAAAGCAGCCAGTACACTTGTCAAACTGGATCACATCTTGAGAACGAGGAATATCAGACTGGCTAACAAATTACTGTTGATGCGATCTGTTGTGGTAGCAACGCTACTATTTGTCTGTGAAAGCTAGACACTGAGTAGTGATGAGCAGAAGCTTTTGAAATGAAAACTTATAGAAGATTGCTGGGAATTACTTGAAAAGAGAAAAAAACGAACAAGTATATTTTGCAAGAGGTGAAAGAATTGCAGGTCAGGATTTGATGATGAGGATATCTTTTGTCGTTTTATTAATTACAAACACGATTCAGCAATTTTTCATTGGCCTATAATGACTATTCCATGTACTAATCTAATTTTCATTATTTTGTACTTTTTGAAGTTTTAAGTACTACTATCAAGATTTATACGAAAACATTGAAAACTTCGTTTTTCATGTTTATGATTTTGATAGCATAAAATTTTGAACTAGGAATTTTTTACAACATAATGTATCCAGTAGAAAATGTTTGAAAATATAGTGAAATTAGAAATGAACTGGAGAATCAGATAACCGGAAATTAGCTACATTTCTAGATACAACTCAGCCAGTTAAGATATAGCAAAAATATCTCATTAGCAGCTATGCGCAAATTGCAAATTGTTTCATCATGCTATAAGTTTACTACTCCATCCACCATGATATATTTGTGTGGACAAAATATTTACTCCCTTCTGCCACCCTGTTAATGATGATTCTATTGAGGTCCAACAAGAAAGAGCTAATCTACTTTGAGAATTTACATAAAACTGCAACTAAGACATGGTCTTTGTTCTTTGTTCGCCACAAATGAGCACCTTCTTAACATGAAAGGTTCCTTTATTTCTGACCACATCTTTACTCAAACGAACATCCACAAAGTGTTTAAAGGAAAGAAAGCTTGCAAATGTATGCAAAGCATTACAGATTGGTCAGTTTTTGAGAGAAGGGAAGAAAAAAACTGGTCAAGGAATTAATAATGCATTAATGAATAAATTAGAAAAAAACAAGAATTCAAAACAATAAACACCCTAAGCAATAACATAGTGAACTGGAAAAGAACCGTTCCATGAAATTTTGTAATTAAAAATTGTAAATAAGGCTGCCGAAAGGCTTTGGATTTCCTGAGGCGAAAATCAATGTGCAAGAATGTTTCCTCCTTCCGCAATCAAAACCACTGGAATACAAGTATAGTACCATCCCAATAAGTGGCCAGAAAAACATTGAAACATAAATAGACTTAACGGAAGAATGACAGTCCGTTGGTCGGAGAACAGCCCTTTCAAGGGAGGAGCGGAAGCTGCAGAACCATTTTGGTATATATGCAAGAATTAACAAAAAAGTTCTACAAAATAATTTCTGTGCAGAAGCACAACATAATGAATAGATAACAAAAAATCGAGTCTCTCAATGTCAAACTTGCTGCGAGGATCTAGCATGTAGACCTACTTGAAAATGTTTCAGATGGCATCCAGACCATTCAACATAAAAAGCACAAATTTAACTGTTTTTACATATCACGTTTCTTTCTGCGATGATAAACCTGCAATAAGTTACCATTTGCCTGAATTTTTGGGAATCTTGAAAAGATACTAAAACATTAATGATATGCTAGAAAAAGGGCCTGAAATCAAGCCATAAGAACTTTTCCCACTAAGAAGCTACCAGTCATATCTGGTTGCTTTAACAGTGGATCAGCTATCATCTACATACATGAAGTAATTTCTGTAAGATCTTAAAATCCAATGTAAAGATCAAATATCTAACATTCAATTAAAATGAAGACGATGAAAGTCTAAACCTTTTTTAATTGATTGTATGGAAAGCTGATTTCTTTCTTTAATGCTTTTCTCTTCAATAAATAGAAAGGTGCATTTTTTATTTTTACAGAACTTTGTAGCTGCAACGATCAAGTAGCTACAATGGCGCAAAATTCTTCTGATGCTAAGGAGATAAATTTAGTGAAGGAACCGAGAGGTAAAGCCAAAAAGTGATTAACTTTTTCTAAATTAAAATCATGTTTTGAAAATATATGTTTATGATAATGTTTAATCAAAAGATGCATATAAGCTTCTTCGCAATGTTTTAATCCTTAATTTGATGTATAAAACTCAAATTGAAATAATAGGTTACAATGGCTATTATTACTAATTGTATCCAGCCCCATAACAGGCAAATCAAAAGACGCTGAAACAAACTTGATTTAATGACGTTTCATCATTACAATGTGTAAAACTGTGCATACCTTTAATTCAATTGCACTCTTTGCTATTAAATTTCAAAAGCACGATTTTGCAAACATAAACTCTTAATGCGGTATCCAAACAGAACTAAATGATCTTCATTGAGCTATTTTTTCAATCACCTTGACCAGTTCGTCTAAAGGATACCAAAATACTGGAACATACGACATAGATGATTTGGAGTCGTCGGAATCCTACAAAGCAAAATGGAAGGCAATATATGTCATTTACTTGGTATCCTTTTCCGGTGCTATGGGTAAGAAAACAAAGTCATTGCTTTTCAAAACCAATACTGTGAAAGTAAATTCTAGTAAGAATGACTTGGATGGAAATCTCTACAGCGTAAGAAAATGCAAATAAATTGTACATTTTTGCTTTGGTAATTTGGGTTTATATTCACATTATATAGAGGTATTTTGTTGAGTTTCACTCTTTTTAGACTTCACAAGCACCATGCCGTCACTTTGGCCATACATACAAAAGGTGAGGTTTCCTCTTTTTCTGATATTGCTATTTTGTTAAAATTTCTTCGCTGCAAAAGGCACCTTTTACACGATGACTTGAAACACTTTATTTTCCCTTCAGTATCCCTACTAATATATAATTCAATTCATTTCATTTTTTAATTTAATCTAATTTACACACAATATCAATTCAGTAAAAAGAAAAGTTATAATATACAAAAAAGCTACATTACAATAAAAAATGTTTGAAGGTACTTAGGTGGAAAACATTAATTGCCTGATCTTCAATAGATTCGTGCCAAGCTTACTTCTGCTAGCTCAAAGATGGCTATCTTAGCTCTTGCTGAAATCGTATGATGAAATCAATATCCCCAATGGATTGTGGAATATCATTCAAAGTTAATGGACCTGTGTACAAATTACTTCTTTTGGCGTATTCTAATGTTAGTTTTTGCACATAGAGATACTTCGTATTCCTTGCGTTATATATCTTTATAAGGCAAATCTTGTGATTACCTTATTTTTAGCCCTTCAGGAGAGAGCTGATTGACAATTTGTAAAGTCATAACTGCTCGGTCAAAAGTCATCAATTGACTTGCATCCCTAGTCTTCGAATGTTCGATCAGATCGAATGATCTGTTCTGATATGTTTGCAGAGTACTTAGTTTGGTATCAGTGAGGGCTCCCTTTACCACGTTAGCATACCTTAGGTGACTTTCAATAAATGCTTGATATACATTGAGCAACTGATTGCAGTAAGACGTTTTCTAGTCTTTTAATCGATGCTTAGCCACCAGCTACTTTCCCTTTGACTTATTTGCACTGTTCATCCAAATACAACTTATCGTCAACCGTAAGTGCTAGGTATTTCTTTTTATGAACCTGTTTTATACTTGTACTATCAAAATTAAATGGTTGTCACTCTGGCACTTCATCTCGCTACGAGGACGGTCAATAACCATGAACTCGGTTTTCTCGAGATGCATGGTTAGCTTTTTATCCTCATCCCCTCGGAAATGTTTTTTAATTCAGCCTTGACGTTTTGTATTACGTTTCCAAGCTCATTTGACGAGAGTGAAACTTCTGTGTCATCTTCATTCAGGTCAGCATTTGAAAATTTTAGGCGTGTTTGAAAGACATCTAGGTACAGTGTGAAGAGGCATGGGTCTAGACAGGATTCTGATGGTAATCCACATGTAACTGGCCTTTCCTGTGGATTATCCTTTCCTTTGTGGCAAATAGGCAGATATACACAAGTTTGAAATTTACTGTTTACCAGTTGTCATAAAGTTCTCGTTACCGTATAGGTAACACTGTCACATTTATCCTGTTTGCTCAAAAAACAGACAAAAAATCAAACTTTTGTTGAAATTCGATCCTGGCAATTATTCTTTACTAGCTTTTGAATATATTCAATTTTGAATCTCAATATTCTTATGAGAAAAATTTTTTTAAATAGAAACGTGTGCATTCTTATCTAAAATTGCTAGTGCTCCAAGATCGTTTAAACTTTGAAAAATAATGCATTGATAAGCCCAAAAAGTCATCAAAGAAAAAAGCCTGTGTCGAACTATACATTGTGAATAAATTTACATACCAAGTGAATGTTTCTATAAGAGATAGATGACAAACAGTTTTATTTGTCTGGTGAATCAGCAGAGAATATTCAAGGGAAGTGAGAAGTGATGTACAAATTTGATTGGCATTTTAGGGCTTTAGGGGGCTGATTCGAAGGTAGGGCTTATTAGAATTTTCTCACTCTAAGGGTGGGCATTTTTGGAGGGGGGGAGGCTTATTATAGTTGGGCAAATTCGGGGATACACAGTATGTTTTTTCACATTTTTCGTGCTCTGTTGATTTCCTTTCATAATGTTTTAGGTGGATCAAACAGTGAGCACAAGATTTCTCGGCTTAATAAACGCTGGCTTTCGTGCTGGCCAGGTGACTGGTTTAGTTATCTTTAGTGTTTGGTCCAATGCCCGTGGTGCCAAAATACCTCTACTGGCAAGCCTCCTATTTAGGTTCTTTGGGGACTGTTTGTATGCTTTTGCCGAAGGGTTTCCAAAAAACAGTGGACTTGTGATGATTCTGATTGCAAGAGTTATTTGTGGAATAGCAAGAGGTATGTAGATCTTTCCTTTGCTTATAATATTGTATAATCGAAATTTCCTGTTGTGTGTGATAGTTCATTTGGAATGAAAATGCAGTTCTTTTGCTATTATCCTTGATAGAGGTTGCGTACCGTATGAAAAATTCCTACAGTTGATAAAAAGTGCTCTAATAGAATGATACAGTGCAAGTTAAGACTTTTATACTATGTAAAGAACGACTGATTTGCTTGCATTCCATTTCAACAATTCAATGCATCTTCTGACATCAAGCTTGAGTTCAAAAATTTTTCTCTTCCATTAAAACACCTTAATTAGAAAAGTCTTTTTGGAAAACTCTTTTAAATTTACGGTAAGTCACTAAGAAGTTTGTAATCAGCTTGTCTGACATCAGGCTTGCGTTCAAGAATTCTTCTCCGCTATAAAAAATCTTGAATAGAATGTATTTTTTGGAAAAATAAGTTTTTTATAATTACATTAATGTCACAAAGAAGATTTTAACTAGTTCATCTGTAGAATAGAGAGTGTTTTATAAAATTGACGTATTATTTGTGATTAGGAGATTTGGCTGTGTGCCGTACTGTTGTGGCACAATCAACAACAACGAAAGAAAGACGGACAGCTTTTGCCACACTTTTCACAATTTATGCCATTGGATTCTCCGTTGGCCCAGGTGATTTTACTGATTTCGTAATCTAGAAGCTAACTTAAATATAATGTTTTGGTTTGATGCGGAAACTAAAACATTATATTTTGGTGGTAGGACAGAGGGAATTGATACTTAATCAAACTATATTACAATTTTACTACGGAAAATCATACAACTTTGAAAGACTTTCACATGCTGGTCGAGTCGCTTTACCGGATTCTGTGAATCTTGCGACAAGAATTGATAATAAGCAATAGACAGAAACAGTTTAAACTAAAGAGGAGCAATTCAATCTGCCTAAATCCTATTTGGAAATCCAAAATTTTGAATATGTTTCACCTACCTGAAATAAGGGTATTTAGGACAAATAATGTAAAAATAATTGGCCTGATTGTCTTCCCGCAAAATTGAAATCCCTTAGCTCAATCTTTCCATTCCTTTCTACCTTATTTGAAATTAATTACGTTCTGCTGCCGCATTCACAGTCCTTTAGCATGTGCTTGTGTTGTGTCAAATGCTGTTTCCATTTATGGCCCATCTTATGCTTCTTATTTCTGCTACTAGAATCCACTTCTCTTTCAAATAATCATGCTTCTCTTTCTTTATTTGCTTTAACAAAGCATTTAAAAGCTTTGTTCTAACGCATGCTTATTTTTCACAGCAACATAAATACCCAGTAACTTTGTAGGCAATAGTTTTGCAGTTTAAAGGCAACTTTATCCCTTGGAACTGGAATCTAATTCTTATCTCTACTTTTAGGTTTACAAGCCTTGCTTGCAGTGGTTGTTGGCAATGGAATCCATACCTCGTTTGTAAACATTGACTTTTTGAACGCTCCCGGCTGGGTTGGAATATTCATACAAGTTATTTGTGCTATTTCATTGTTGATTTGGTTTAGAGAACCTAAAAAAATTGGATCTGACAATAAAGAAAGTTCAAGTAAGTGACATAATAAACCTGCTATTTATGCTTTGCTTTATCTGCGTGACTAGAACATATCTGTAAACATTTTCATGAATTACATTCTTCGAACAATCTTTTGGTGGTATAAAACTTGAAAATGGCTTTGAAAAAAGCAAATATTTGAGTAAATCAAAGCCTCTCGTTTGACACTCTTTAGAGTTTTCGATCTATGTTCTGACACTTTAACTCTGAAGAGTTTCAGACGAAAAACGTTAGTTTACTCAAATGTTTTCTTTTTTCAAAGCCATTTTTAAATTAATTCTTCTTGTTTTACAACATAATTATGATGAGGAAATGATATTGCATAATCGTTACTACTGTGTTGCTTACTTTATTTTTGTAGAGGATTTGCAAAAACCGGACAACTTTGCTCTCATTATAATCTTAATGACTTACTTTGTCAACTGTGTGGTATTTTCATCATTAGAAACGTAAGTTACCAGAACTGTATTCAATTGGCCTATTGATAGAGTATATTTTTCCTAGCTTTACAAGTTCGATCAACATTCTGACCTTCTATACACTGAAGAGTGTCAGAAAAAGAGTTTTAATAATTTAAACTGTTTGTTTTTTCAATTCATAAATTTAGATACTGATTAAACCTTTTTAAATATAAAACTTGGAATATGAAATTTTGTTTGATGAATTTTAATATAATATACATGGCTTAATTAGGTATATCCATTGCATATGTTCAGGCATATTCATTGCATATCTACAATTGGCTGTTTCTGTCTCCAGCATCTGTAACTTGAAGAAAGCTTTTAAAACTTCTAGCTAATGCAATCTCCTTAGGTTCACTGCTTCAATGATGAATAGTGAGCTGGCGCTTACAAAATCAGAAGCTGTTTTCGATGCTGGCCTCTTGCTGTCTTCCGTTGGACCAATTGCACTTATTTCGTTACCTTTAATAAGATGTACTTCAAACAGGTTGGTTATTCCTATTCTGTCAATTTCGAAGCTTTTTATGCTGACCTGGCACTTGTATTGTTTATTTAAAAATTGCTCAAAAACTTGAGTAAATTCAAAGACTTTCGTTGCAATTCAACCCAAAACCACAAATTAAATCGTTGGGGCCAAATTTACTATAGGGGGTCAAAACAAAAGCTCTATAACCAGAGCATTTACGACCTATTAGACAAAGTGTGTTCCTTGTTTAACTAGAAAATCGCTTATAGGATTCTTTATTTAAATTCATCTAGATGTTTGCTGCAGCCAAAAATTCAATCGATCTTCTGATGGAATACTTTAAAATAACGTCAGTTTACTAAATTTGACTGCTTATTAAGTGCAATATTGATAAAATATCACTGCTATTTTACAATATCCATACAACATTTTCTATGAATGCGACGGATAAAAAAAAGTTTCCCAAATTTTTGTCAAAAATACTAAACACACGGATGTATACTACATTATTTATGCTTAGAATATACACCAAATAGGCGTATCATATTCATTAAATCCATAGCAATTATCTTAAAAATCAGTCAAAACAATGAGTTGTTTATTCCTTACGAATTCTTTGGATTTCCTATCATTTTGTCTACTAATTTTTTATTCAAACTGACATCTCCATTTCTACCTAGGCTTGCCGAGAGAAGTATAATTCTGCTAGGGTGCACAATTTCATTGCTAGGGTTTATCATATTTTTACCCTGGGGAAACACACATCCAACTCTACAAACAACAGGTGAGCTATCTCACGATCTTCTAATCTAATGGTCGATATTTTGTATAAGATTATGCAGATTATACAAATGAAGTGATGGTTATTCATATTTTTATACTTGATATCTATATATGACAGTCGTGAAGAAATGCTATCTTTTTTAGAACAAACAACGCTTGGGAATGTGACAAAAACAATATGGAAACCAGGGTGTCCACCAAAGTTCCAGTGGTGCCAAAATGCACCTAAAATACACCTTGCGCAATTCATAGTTGCAGAATTGATGATAATTTTTGGCTTCACGTTGCCATATCTGGTTACAAATGGATTGTATTCAAAAATTATTGGTCCGAGAAAGCAGGTAAGATTTAACATATCTTTTGAATGCCTCTTTAGTTTAAAGTGCGCTTGAAGAAATAGAAATTTCAATGGACCAAAAAATGATGGAGGATCTTACTTTTCAGTTCATATCAAATCCATTTCAGCATTAATTGTCCCCCTGCTATCTTATATTAAACAATTGCATAAGAGCATTTCCTTTTTGGTTTTCTAGGCAATACCAGTTATTCAAAAATTGGATTTTTTTAAAAGACTGATAAAAAGCTTAAGCTCATCGTTTTCCTCTTTCTTGACAACTATGTTGTTATAAGCTGCAATAAACATTATCTAGCATAAAATATATGTTTAAACACCATTCTGCATCTTAAGCAATGATTAATGGTTTTCAAACGTTAATTTTTTCAAAGAGCTTCTACAATACAGTTTTGTCTGTTTCTACATGTGTTTCGGGAATCACAACACCATTGGTGATGACATGCATCTATGAAACCTACGGACCAAGATACGTCTTCATCACAGTAGCCGCTGTTGAGGCAGCTTGCATCGTCATTACTAGCTATTTCTTCAACAGATTAGTGCCTTTTGAAGAATATGTCGAATGTAAACTAGGGTTGAAGAAAAGTAAAAATTAGCTACTTTGATCTGCTGTGATTCATATTTTACGCTCGTGTCTGTAATAAATTCATTAATCTCGTGTATAAAGAACTTGCAAGGTGTATACAACAAAGCACTTCCTACTAAACGTAAGACAGTCTATGTCCCCTTTATTAGCACTTTCATGGCTGCAAAGGTCCCTAGAAAATATAGTGTCAACGGCAAAATTGAATTGTTATACGAGCATTTTTTAAATTAAAAGCAGTCAAACGATTTTAAGGAGAGAAACATCTGTGGTATGTTCATATCTGACAAGATGTTCTATTTGGCTTCTAAGCAATTATCATCAGTAACATAGCGTTTGAAGAAGTTTCAGTTTTGTTGGTTCACCTATGATATATAGTTCATCAAAAGTGGCTCTTTAGAATTAGCATTATGTATATCTTTGTTATCAAAATGTATTTTTCTAAGTTTATGGGTACTTCACATACTGCTAGACAATAGAATGATCTTAAGATTACCCCAAAAGTAAGTTACATTAAGAAAGGCTAAATTCACATTGCACAATCTTTTTAGCACCTTTATAACACGTGCAGATTCCCACTATACTAATCCCCTTGGAACGTGGTCTTAAATGGTGTTGCAAAATTATTTTTTTTAATTTTTGAACTTTAAGACCCCATAACCCGAAAAGGTGCAATTTCACTTCATAGAAAATAAGAAATGACTTTTCTCGTCTATTATCTAATGATATAGCCCATTTCAAATATATTTTTCTTAATTTATCTGCTTGGCGTTTAGAACCTGAATTTTTTATGCTCAGTTTGTCAATTGAATTGAATTCGTAGAAATGACAATTTAAATGAATTAAATTTCTCTCTCCTTGGTAATGCAAAATTATTACTGTTTGTCACGAAAATCTACACGGAAATACCTCCGAAGACGTCTTTGCTAAAAAATTAATCATAGAACGGACAGTAACATCATAAATGAAACCGTTTGTGATGCACGATGTAAGCAATGCATATGACTCTATAGATGGAACAACACTGATCCAAGGATCCCCCCTTCCCAGCGATAGTTACAGGAGTGCGAGTGAATTTTTTGACCAAAATTTTTTAGCAGAACAGGCTGCTTTTTTTCACCTGACCCATATGGGGCGTGACCATTCAATTTGAGATAGAGGCTAGATATTTTTGTCTTGTTTTTACCAAGGCTAACTTTCCTAGAATTCATTGGGGGCTTCGATAGAATTTTTGTCTTTACCAAGGCTAATTTTACCTTCATTCATTGGGGGTTTTAAGAGAATTCTTGTCTTTTTCGAGGCTAATCTATGTACCCTACCTCAGGGCCACTGGCAAGCCCGCGTAGCGGGCTTCGTAGGGGAGCTAGTCTTCCGTTAATTGAAAGTTGCTGCAAAACATTTGCAAGCCCAGGTCTATTCGTGTACCTCGTTTAAATATTTTAATGGTTTACCAACTAAGTCTCTTGTTTATTCTAATTTCAGTGCTTGAATTTTCCATATAATTATTTCATTTATTCCTCGACGACTCATGGGCTCTTTGACACATTTTCATGTGATTGTTCCCAGGAGCTCTTCTATTCATTTAGAATCAAAATTCAAACTTTCCTAGCAATACAGTTTTGGTCCTCGTTGACAAATGGGATTTGCTCAGATATTTTCTAGGCTTTTCCTTAGAACTCTTATTCTTAATGTGAATCCAACGTGAACTATAGAACTTCCTTCAGTTCTCGTTGACTCGTGGTTCCGGTTTAAACATAATTGCGGGCTTCCTCAAATCTCCCCTGTTTATTCTGAATCAAATGTTAAAACTTTCTAACAACAAAATTTTGTTAGCCGTAGCATGTCTGTGGTGCTTGTTCAGACATGTAAAAGTATGTCAAATCCTAAAAAGGTGACTTTTCGAGATCTAAACTGCAAAGAATTAAAATTATCACACTGTTCTTTTCATTTGAGACTCAGGTATCATATCTTCGTCACAGTTAGCTTTTGAAACACTGCAGCAACAAAGAACTAAGAAATTGAAAGATAGAAAACAGCCAATGTTTTGTGCAACAGAAAGGATTCTTACTCCAACAACAAATTAACAAAATACAATTTATTGACAACAGCTAATCTTCATAGATCAAGTCATTTTCTCCTCTTGTTTCTTTGTTCGATTTAACGCCAGCATAAATGCCATGAATATTGTTTCGAAGGTCCGAGAATCACGTCTGCGTCATAATTATTGCTTGAAACGCTTTTTGATCTAGATGAAGAACAAAAAGAATAATGAAGATGTTATTCCATGGTTAATGAAAGCACGTTTTAAGAAAGTCGATAGTCATAATGATTTCTAAAAATATCAGAAGAAACGTTTGCCCGAGAGTCTAGCCACCCCTTTTAGCGTGTAATTCCGTCGAAATAAGCGCAAAATCATTTGATACAGCCAATCAATATTCTTTTAAGCACAAAAAAGACGTTCATGGCGGTTCTAGCGACTCCTTTAGCAACCGGTTTTTAGTGTAATTTCACCCAAATAAGCATGAAGTCATTTGAAATGGTTTCTAGAAGGATTCATTTACCTTTACAAAAATGATGCAGGCACAATCTACCGTAACAATCCAGCTTCTTTTCAGCACAAAACCATAAAAAGAGGTAGAAATTCGCCGTTCGCGGCGGGGGTCTAGCAGTAATCAACCAGTTTTTAGTGTAATTTCATCAAATGAAACATAAATCATTTGAAATTGTTCGTGTTAAGCAAGAAATGCAGCCAATCTAATTTATTTTTTGCACAAAAGCACGCAAGAGGTAAAAATTACAGAGAAACACGTTCACGGCGGGTATAGCAAACCCTTTTCGCCACCGGTTTTCAGTGTAATTTTTTAGTGCAGAAAGTCATTTGAAATGATTTCTAGAATGATATCTATAAATACTATAATGCTCTCAAAAGTAGAAGTGATTTTAACTTGGGGACAGGCAAATTCTATTTAAAAGCCGTCGCCCTCACAATGCTTTCTGGGTGGTGCTCACACCTACCGATGGCGAGTTAATTACTGGCATTCTGAAACTCGCCACGTTTGTCGTGTCGATCAACTTAGAGGGGTCAGTTGGGTCACAGAATAGAAATGACCATTTCTATTCTGTGGTTGGGTCAAGAAATTCATAATGGAAATGCACGACAGTACAGAAACTTTTCCTAACAACAAATGCTAGTTACAAGCTACAAATTGTGTAAAACAAATTATATATTCTATAAATTCAGTTTATGCATTTTTGTCATTGATTAGAAATACAGCGAAAAATAGGGAACATTTAAATCGTTTAGGTGCAGAACCTGGATAATTCTATTCATGACAGGGCCAAGATTGCCTGGTTTCAACAAAATTACACGCAAAACATTGGGCAAAATAATAAACACACGATTCTCGCAAGTAGTGCCGAAAATACATTGAGGAAGTTTACAGCTTAGTCATGATAATAAAAACATTACTTGCAAGACTTTGCGGCATCATTCAGGCAGGCAGGGGATAAATTTGTTGCAGTTCTAAAAAGGGGTAAAAAAAGGAACACGTTATCAAGAACTTAAAAGATGCAGTTTCGTAGCTACAAACGATAAATCTTTCCAATCAACTAACAAACTCTTGAAGAGAGTACGTCATATTCTGGGCGTAGTCACGTGACATTGTATTCGTCATGTATTAGCCACGCTTTGTTGACAGAATCAGAGTGTAGTTGTGATTCAGCGGTAACCGACATGTAATCCAATAGAAAATAATTATGCTTAAATATATACGCTAAAGCTGCAAAACAGACGTTTTCCTTTTGCACTTCTGATCCACAATGCAAACTTCTCAACATGGCGCCCAACGTGGGGCAAGGAGTGTAACAGGGTGTACCACCATGGCTACACCGTCGGCAACATCGGATTCGGTTGAAAATACCAAAGAAAATACCACGGGAGAGCTGCAAATCGATTGGCAGCTCACAAGGAATCGAGCCTTTCGGAGAGGAAATCGTTCGGTTGTAACTAAACTACAAGGAAAAGTTACACAAATCATTCAAACTTGGTCAAATTCATATACAGAGCCTGATGTTCTCTCACGAATTCAGTCAATTTCGGACTTGCTTAAGGCAAAGCAAGACTATCTGAGACAAGTAAGCGACGAAATTTTGGAACTTTGCAGCATCAAGCAAATAGATAAGGAAAATTGCACATTTTAAGCAGGGTAGATACACTTCAATTTCAACACGGGTTGGAAATGATGAAGAAGCGAAAGCTGTTCCTGCAATTTTGACGCCAGTAAGGGCAGGCATTTCTGCAGCAGAAATCACTACAAACCAGTGCTTTAACGGAAGTCTTCAGTCGCATTCATCAATGGGATACCTAGGTTTGAAACTGCCGAAAATTAGTTTACCCCGATTCGCCGGTGATATAACGAGCCTCCCCGCATTCTGGCAGAGCTTTGAATGCACAGTCCATCGAAATGCAAATGTGCCTGCCATCTGGGATGCCCGCTGAACGCTATGGTAGTCTTCTAATTCCAATAATCATGGACAGGATGCCAAAAGAAATTACTACCCAAATCGCACGAAAAATTACTCAAGAAATCTGGTCGATTGACGAAATTTTGGAGATTATTGGTAACGAAATCGCTGCAAGAGAAATTAGCGAAAAGGCAGCGATTTCAAACAGAAGGCCTCAAGAACATACATCTGTTTCCCAATCCAAGCCAGTAGGAACAACATAGTCATTCATTACGAACACTGCAAACCGAAGTTTGAAGAATTCTCCACGGGTATGCACATTTTGCAAAGGGGAACATTTGTCATTAAACTGTTCAAAAATAACAGACGTAAGAGGAAGAAAGACGATCATTTTTTAAGGGAGGAAGTTTGTTTTTGCTGTTTGAATAAAGGCCAACGGGCAACATGCGGGGGACAAAACGCAAACAAGGGGACTGAATCTGAGCAAGATACCACCACTTCAGTTTCCGCAACCACAAAATCAAGAAAAAATGGGCTTATGATGACTGCATCAGCATTTGTTTATGGAAAAGACAGTGCAAAGAAGGCAAGAATCACTATGTTATTCGACAGTGGCAACCAAAAGAATTACGTGTCTGAAGACCTGAGGAAGAAACTGAACTTACCAACAGACTCGTCTGAAACGATAAATTCAAATACGTTCGGCAACAGATAAGTACACGAAAGTCAAAGTCAATTCTGTAGTTTAAATGTCGAGGTAGAAAATAACGAGGTTATTCCAGTCAGTGCTCTCACCCACAGCGTTATTTGCATCCCTGTATCCTCGCGCGTTAGTGTAGGGAATTTTCCCCATTTGCAAGGCCTTAAATTGGCTGACTGTTTTGAAACTAAGCATTCTAAGCGTATTGATATGTTGATAGGCCTTGACTCATATTTTCAGTTTATTCAGGGAGATGTCATTCGTGGTAATCCTAATGAACCAGTTGCTTTTAAGAGTAAATTAGGTTGGATTTTATCTGGTAATGTTTGCAGTAACAATACTTATGAATTATCATGTGTTTCTTCAAATCTCATTTTAGAGGGTTATCCTAATGAGAATACTGAAACTTTGAACGATCAAGAAATAAATTCAACATTGAAGGATTTTTGGCGGCACGAAGAAAAGGGGAATAAGAAGTAACTGTTTCTAATGGTTCTCACTATATTTCGCAGCAAGCTATCGTTGTATCAATCCAAACATTTTTAACATCTATTGACACATCAACGTGTCTGTACCCAAGTATTTTTCTCACTCCCACCTTTTTCTGGAATACCTAATTTTTGCTGAGCCACAACATTTTTTAATTATTAAAACTCGCATTTTTCTTGTTTTGAACAAAACTCAAATAAACCAAAAATTTGATTCTTGATGAAGCTTGAGCGTTGCATTATTCTTTAACTATTCTTAAACTTCAGCGATTCAGAGCCTTAATATTCTTATAGACTATTTTCTTATAAAAAGGGTGTACCTTGAATCATATGGATAGATTAAAATTCGAAAAAAAGCTAGCCCTACTCAAGCTCTACTGAATAAATCGGTTATTGAACCTCACTGCGCATCCAAACTGTGCCCTGACTCTGAGCCGACAAGGAAGCTAGTCTCTTTTGCTAGTCGACCCGTCCTTGTATCACTTTTCTCGCTTCTTAGAAATAGAAACAGTTTCATGAGTTATTGAAAAATTAATTGAAAGCTGAAAACATTGTCTCTGCAGCTAGATAAAATCCATTAATACATGAGCCGAAAAATACATTTATTGCTATGCATATGAAAAATTAGAATTTGTTGCTCAATTGTTTATCGACAACTATACATCCTTAATTTTAACAAAACGTCTCGACAGATTTACCACGCGAGACAGCACCATGGTTACCGTAGAAGGATGAAAAATCATTTTGAGTATAAGTGATTAAAGTTCACTGAAAAATGGACCTTTTGAAGCAATTTTGCCTTTACAAAAAAATTAGATAGTTTCTCTTCATATAGGGACAAAATCTCTCACATTGAGTGATTGGGACAAAGTCTTGATATCGGGACTAATAAGAAAGGCTGGGAGTTGTGAGTAAAAAAGGAACACTTCCATAAATGCTGAAATTGGTTTTGCCGAAAAGCTCCACAGGGGAGACCATTTCTTTGGTACAGTAGTAGTCTTTGTGCTCCTTCAATTATAAAATCTGATTCAATGTTTTCGCTGACCATATCATTGTTATAATCCAATGTTTTCACTTTACATGTTAGAAGTTACATGTTATTCATTCATTTATAAAGATTTTAAATACTTCCTTTCTCTTGGCCCTATCCTCTAAAATCTTTGTTATTTTCCTAATACAATCAAAAAGGTTTCAAAAAAGGTCCTCTTTTCCATTGAAGGAACTCTTTTTTGTTTATTTTGATCTTTTCGTAGCGGGAGGACGTGATTGTAAAAACTCTGCCCATATAATTCCTATCAGAAAATAAGTGGAAATGTAAGGAGGTAACATGAGAGGTTGTATAAAGTTTTTGGCAAAGACCTTAGATGATTTTAAATTGCTTGATAGTTGTATCAGGTTGTGTAGAAGCATTCCTCTCTTTTTTCGTGAAGTTAGGATGCTATGACAGTTCATATGAGACAGAGTCATCTATATAAATTTTTGCAGCTTGTACATGTAAAGGTTGTGCATTCGCGCAGTGATAAGTAATGTAAAGCTTGGTTCAAAAAACCTGTTAAAGCACAAGTTTGTTGTAATTTTGTTTTTTAAATATGTTGCGCGGCCCCTTATGCTTACGAGCAGATTCTGACACCATATAAAACCTCAACCTTCAAAATTTCTTGGGGCTAACTGCCTTCTTGGCCCAGCTCGCTTTGCAAGGCCATATCCACAACAATAGGATTCATGATTTATTCATTGTTAAATATTTTCAATGATATCCATTTCAGTAGTTACATCTAGTTGTCTTGGCTGTAAAATTATCTTCTGAAAATTCCCTAGTCATTAATATTACGTCAACCCCTTTCATTATGAATTAATTGGGACTGACCATCCCATGAATCATTCTGAAAACAGTACGTAGATATTTTGTTCGCCTTGAGGAGACAATGTTCTTCGAAAATATTTGACAAGTGTAAAAGAACCCTATGACACCATATGAAACTCCCGATTATTTCTTGGGGATCCTATTTGTTTCTTGGCCCAGTGGGAAGTACGGCCCTGCTTACACGGCCATAGAGGTGCCAGTTACACTATATCACGGTGTTATTCTACTTCTTTGGTATGGGCACTATTGTTTACATTTCCTCTCCCTCTTTTTTTCAAACTGACAGCAATAACTGACAGTAGCTTGTCCATTCTTACGTTACTCCTATTCGACATGGAGCTCTTTTCAAAACCTTTGGTGTAAAGTGAAAAGCCTTGTCGCGGACCGTTATTTCATCTGAATGCCGCAACCGTATTATAGAAGCCGTAAACCGTTGCGAATTTATATCGAAAGACGCAAAACGCACCTTTTGTTGAAACCGCAGTCCGTAGATAAACCATGTTTAAATCCGGAGGCCACACGTAAAAATAGGGTCCAAGCCGTGACGCCGCAAACCTATAAAAGGCCCCCATTGGGGGAGGGGTGCTGCCCGTAGTGTTACTCCCCATTCAGCAAATAGTTATAAAGGAAATGTAGTAGAGTATTTTTGAAAATACACTACTTGCACAAACTGTAGTTATGGTGCAGTCCATGCTGTAGTTATAAAAGAATGTTATGCAGTGATGAATGATCAATGTTGAATCAAATTATTTATAGAATCAAATTAATAAATTATAAAAGAATGCATTGAATCAACAAAATCAAAATATACACTGCTGTTGGAAATCAAATTAATTATAAATACTTTGACCAATGCAAAATATATCCTGACAGTTGTGGACATGCATCCCATGGTAATTTTCTAAGTTCATTTGTTTTTTCATTGATACAGCAAAATATTTTTCTGAAATTTTGCCAAATACCTACTTTGTACTTGGTGCAATTGGCAATCAACTGGGGTTTCCCTTTTATTACAAATAACAAACATTGGGTTCCTTTAGATTACCTTATGGACATACTTTGCAAAAAAACTAGTAACCAAATTGATGTTTCCTTTAAACAAATTGTACGAACTTGCCATTTGCATAAGACCTTTGCTTCTTGACACGAGGAGTTTATTTAGAAAAAAACATACGCAACAATTTTGTGCAACAGCTCCAAATAGTCCTGCCCAATATAAAAAAATTATCAGGTTATTAGCTGTATGTGGGACTCAGGGTCCTTTAGAGCACCAAATTTAAATCTGGATACCGTGTTTACAAAGATTCTTGCTCCATGCAATTTGCAGCAAAGCAGTTGTTTCAAAAAAATAAAAATAGATAAAGGAGAAGGGGCATTATCATCAGAATTTGAAGTGCGAGATTTCCAAGAAAACAAACGGATTTCCAGGGGCTTTCAAAAACAAAACAATGGGATTTTCAACCAAAGGTGCATCTGATTTCCACGGAGTGATTTTTTCCTCGTGGGAATTTGCGATTCTGGTGCGTAGCTGAGATACAGGCCTAATGCAGACTGACAGCATCCTGGCATAGAGAACAATTGTAAGAGTATATGGTCAATTGAAATTTTTTTCCCTTGCTCGTCTGTTGAATATTGATGCCTAACTCGCTTAGAATCGCTCCTCGGTTCACTTTGCGTTGAGATAGAAGTTTCACAAACTTTCCCTTCAAAACGCTGGCATTCCCGAACCTTACTGCGCATGTTCCATAAATACATTTTTTAAAAGTCTCGTTTGCATTTTAAACTTTGGCCGTTCTTATCCCCAACAAAACCCTAAATTGTTAGAGGAATATAATACAATTATTCAAGAACAACTTAAAACAGGTATAATTGAGAGGGTTAATTTGATAGGTAAAGAACAAGATAATTGCCATTTTCTACCACACCATTGCGTTGTGCGTCAAGATCACGATACTAAAAAGGTTAGAATAGTTTTCAACGCCAGTGCAAAAGTAGACAAATTCTATGAAAAAATAGAAATTTCAATGGACCAAAAAATGAGGGAGAACCTTACTTTTCAGTTCATATAAAATCCATTTCAGCATTAATTGTCTCCCTGCTATCTTATATTAAACAATTGCATAAGAGCATTTCCTTTTTGGTTTTCTAGGCAATACCAGTTATTCAAAAATTGGATTTTTTTAAAAGACTGATAAAAAGCTTAAGCTCATCGTTTTCCTCTTTTTTGACAACTATGTTGTTATAAGCTGCAATAAACATTATCTAGCATAAAATATATGTTTAAACACCATTCTGCATCTTAAGCAATGATTAATGGTTTTCAAACGTTAATTTTTTCAAAGAGCTTCTACAATACAGTTTTGTCTGTTTCTACATGTGTTTTGGGAATCACAACACCATTGGTGATGACATGCATTTATGAAACCTACGGACCAAGATACGTCTTCATCACAATAGCCGCTATTGAGGCAGCTTGCATCGTCATTACTAGCTATTTCTTCAACAGATTAGTGCCTTTTGAAGAATATGTCGAATGTAAACTAGGGTTGAAGAAAAGTAAAAATTAGCTTCTTTGATCTGCTATGATTCATATTTTACGCTCGTGTCTGTAATAAATTCATTAATCTCGTGTATAAAGAACTTGCAAGGTGTATACAACAAAGCACTTCCTACTAAACGTAAGACAGTGTATGTCCCCTTTATTAGCACTTTCATGGCTCCAAAGGTCCCCAGAAAATATAGTGTCAACGGCAAAATTGAATTGTTATACGAGCATTTTTCAAATTAAAAGCAGTCAAACGATTTTAAGGAGAGGAACATCTGTGGTATGTTCATATCTGACAAGATGTTCTATTTGGCTTCTAAGCAATTATCATCAGTAACATAGCGTTTGAAGAAGTTTCAGTTTTGTTGGTTCACCTATGATATATAGTTCATCAAAAGTGGCTCTTTAGATTTAGCATTATGTATATCTTTGTTATCAAAATGTATTTTTCTAAGTTTATGGGTACTTCACATACTGCTAGACAATAGAATGATCTTAAGATTACCCCAAAAGTAAGTTACATTAAGAAAGGCTAAATTCACATTGCACAATCTTTTTAGCACTTTTATAACACGTGCAGATTCCCACTATACTAATCCCTTGGTACGTGGTCTTAAATGGTGCTGCAAAATTCTTTTTTTTTAATTTTTGAACTTTAAGACCCCATAACCCAAAAAGGTGCAATTTCACTTCATTGAAAATAAGAAATGACTTTTCTCGTCTATTATCTAATGATATAGCCCATTTCAAATATATTTTTCTTAATTTATCTGCTTGGCGTTTAGAACCAGAATTTTTTATGCTCAGTTTGTCAATTGAATTGAATTCGTAGAAATGACAATTTAAATTAATTAAATTTCTCTCTCCTTGGTAATGCAAAATTATTACTGTTTGTCACGAAAATCTACCCGAAAATACCTCCGAAGACGTCTTTGCTAAAAAATTAATCATAGAACGGACGTCTGCGTCATAATTATTGCTTACGCTTTTTGATCTAGATAAAGAACAAAAAGAATAATGAAGATGTTATTCCATGGTTAATGAAAGCACGTTTTAAAAAAGTCGATAGTCATAATGATTTCTAAAAATATCAGAAGAAACGTTTGCCCGAGAGTCTAGCCACCCCTTTTAGCGTGTAATTCCGTCGAAATAAGCGCAAAATCATTTGATACAGCCAATCCATATTCTTTTAAGCACAAAAAAGACGACTTCATGGCGGGTCTAGCGACTCCTTTAGCAACCGGTTTTTAGTGTAATTTCACCCAAATAAGCATGAAGTCATTTGAAATGGATTCTAGAAGGATTCATTTACCTTTCAAAAAATGATGCAGGCACAATCTACCGTAACAATCCAGCTTCTTTTCAGCACAAAACCATAAAAAGAGGTAGAAATTCGCCGTTCGCGGCGGGGGTCTAGCAGTAATCAACCATTTTTTAGTGTAATTTCATCAAATGAAACATAAATCATTTGAAATTGTTTGTGTTAAGCAAGAAATGCAGCCAATCCAATTTATTTTTTGCACAAAAGCACGCAAGAGGTAAAAAGTTCAGAGGAACACGTTCACGGCGGGTATAGCAAACCCTTTTCGCCACCGGTTTTCAGTGTAATTTTTTAGTGCAGAAAGTCATTTGAAATGATTTCTAGAATGATATCTATAAATACTATAATGCTCTCAAAAGTAGAAGTGATTTTAACTTGGGGACAGGCAAATTCTATTTAAAAGCCGTCGCCCTCACAATGCTTTCTGGGTGGTGTTCACACCTACCGATGGCGAGTTAATTACTGGCATTCTGAAACTCGCCACGTTTGTCGTGTCGATCAACTTAGAGGGGTCAGTTGGGTCAAGAAATTCATAATGGAAATGCACGACAATACAGAAACTTTTCTTAACAACAAATGCTAGTTACAAGCTACAAATTGTGTAAAACAAAATTAAATCCTCAACCATAAATTCAGTTCATGCATTTTTGTCATTGATTAGAAATACAGCGAAAAATAGGGAACATTTAAATCGTTTAGGTGCAGAACCTGGATAATTCTATTCATGACAGGGGCAAGATTGCCTGGTTTCAACAAAATTACACGCAAAACATTGGGCAAAATAATAAACACACGATTCTCGCAAGTAGTGCCGAAAATACATTGAGGAAGTTTACAGCTTAGTCATGATAATAAAAACATTACTTGCAAGACTTTGCGGCATCATTCAGGCAGGCAGGGGATAAATTTGTTGCAGTTCTAAAAAGGGGTAAAAAAAGGAACACGTTATCAAGAACTTAAAAGATGCAGTTTCGTAGCTACAAACGATAAATCTTTCCAATCAACTAACAAACTCTTGAAGAGAGTACGTCATTTTCTGGGCGTAGTCACGTGACATTGTACTCGTCATGTATTAGCCACGCTTTGTTGACAGAATCAGAGTGTAGTTGTGATTCAGCGGTAACCGACATGTAATCCAATAGAAAATAATTATGCTTAAATATATACGCTAAAGCTGCAAAACAGACGTTTTCCTTTTGCACTTCTGATCCACAATGCAAACTTCTCAACATGGCGCCCAACGTGGGGCAAGGAGTGTAACAGGGTGTACCACCATGGCTACACCGTCGGCAACATCGGATTCGGTTGAAAATACCAAAGAAAATACCACGGGAGAGCTGCAAATCGATTGGCAGCTCACAAGGAATCGAGCCTATCGGAGAGGAAATCGTTCGGTTGTAACTAAACTACAAGGAGAAGTTACACAAATCATTCAAACTCGGTCAAATTCATATACAGAGCCTGATGTTCTCTCACGACTTCAGTCAATTTCGGACTTGCTTAAGGCAAAGCAAGACTATCTGAGACGAGTAAGCGACGAAATTTTGGAACTTTGCAGCATCAAGCAAATAGATAAGGAAAATTGCACATTTTAAGCAGGGTAGATACACTTCAATTTCAACACGGGTTGGAAATGATGAAGAAGCGAAAGCTGTTCCTGCAATTTTGACGCCAGTAAGGGCAGGCATTTCTGCAGCAGAAATCACTACAAACCAGTGCTTTAACGGAAGTCTTCAGTCGCATTCATCAATGGGATACCTAGGTTTGAAACTGCCGAAAATTAGTTTACCCCGATTCGCCGGTGATATAACGAGCCTCCCCGCATTCTGGCAGAGCTTTGAATGCACAGTCCATCGAAATGGAAATGTGCCTGCCATCTGGGATGCCCGCTGAACGCTATGGTAGTCTTCTAATTCCAATAATCATGGACAGGATGCCAAAAGAAATTACTACCCAAATCGCACGAAAAATTACTCAAGAAATCTGGTCGATTGACGAAATTTTGGAGATTATTGGTAACGAAATCGCTGCAAGAGAAATTAGCGAAAAGGCAGCGATTTCAAACAGAAGGCCTCAAGAACATACATCTGTTTCCCAATCCAAGCCAGTAGGAACAACATAGTCATTCATTACGAACACTGCAAACCGAAGTTTGAAGAATTCTCCACGGGTATGCACATTTTGCAAAGGGGAACATTTGTCATTAAACTGTTCAAAAATAACAGACGTAAGAGGAAGAAAGACGATCATTTTTTAAGGGAGGAAGTTTGTTTTTGCTGTTTGAATAAAGGCCAACGGGCAACATGCGGGGGACAAAACGCAAACAAGGGGACTGAATCTGAGCAAGATACCACCACTTCAGTTTCCGCAACCACAAAATCAAGAAAAAATGGGCTTATGATGACTGCATCAGCATTTGTTTATGGAAAAGACAGTGCAAAGAAGGCAAGAATCACTATGTTATTCGACAGTGGCAACCAAAAGAATTACGTGTCTGAAGACCTGAGGAAGAAACTGAACTTACCAACAGACTCGTCTGAAACGATAAATTCAAATACGTTCGGCAACAGATAAGTACACGAAAGTCAAAGTCAATTCTGTAGTTTAAATGTCGAGGTAGAAAATAACGAGGTTATTCCAGTCAGTGCTCTCACCCACAGCGTTATTTGCATCCCTGTATCCTCGCGCGTTAGTGTAGGGAATTTTCCCCATTTGCAAGGCCTTAAATTGGCTGACTGTTTTGAAACTAAGCATTCTAAGCGTATTGATATGTTGATAGGCCTTGACTCATATTTTCAGTTTATTCAGGGAGATGTCATTCGTGGTAATCCTAATGAACCAGTTGCTTTTAAGAGTAAATTAGGTTGGATTTTATCTGGTAATGTTTGCAGTAACAATACTTATGAATTATCATGTGTTTCTTCAAATCTCATTTTAGAGGGTTATCCTAATGAGAATACTGAAACTTTGAACGATCAAGAAATAAATTCAACATTGAAGGATTTTTGGCGGCACGAAGAAAAGGGGAATAAGAAGTAACTGTTTCTAATGGTCCTCACTATATTTCGCAGCAAGCTATCGTTGTATCAATCCAAACATTTTTAAACATCTATTGACAAATCAACGTGTCTGTACCCAAGTATTTTTCACACTCCCACCTTTTTCTGGAATACCTAATTTTTGCTGAGCCACAACATTTTTTAATTATTAAAACTCGCATTTTTCTTGCTTTGAACAAAACTCAAATGAACCAAAAATTTGATTCTTGATGAAGCTTGAGCGTTGCATTATTCTTTAACTATTCTTAAACTTCAGCGATTCAGAGCCTTAATATTCTTATAGACTATTTTCTTATAAAAAGGGTGTACCTTGAATCATATGGATAGATTAAAATTCGAAAAAAAGCTAGCCCTACTCAAGCTCTACTGAATAAATCGGTTATTGAACCTCACTGCGCATCCAAACTGTGCCCTGACTCTGAGCCGACAAGGAAGCTAGTCTCTTTTGCTAGTCGACCCGTCCTTGTATCACTTTTCTCGCTTCTTAGAAATAGAAACAGTTTCATGAGTTATTGAAAAATTAATTGAAAGCTGAAAACATTGTCTCTGCAGCTAGATAAAATCCATTAATACATGAGCCGAAAAATACATTTATTGCTATGCATATGAAAAATTAGAATTTGTTGCTCAATTGTTTATCGACAACTATACATCCTTAATCTTAACAAAACGTCTCGACAGATTTACCACGCGAGACAGCACCATGGTTACCGTAGAAGGATGAAAAATCATTTTGAGTATAAGTGATTAAAGTTCACTGAAAAATGGACCTTTTGAAGCAATTTTGCCTTTACAAAAAAATTAGATAGTTTCTCTTCATATAGGGACAAAATCTCTCACATTGAGTGATTGGGACAAAGTCTTGATATCGGGACTAATAAGAAAGGCTGGGAGTTGTGAGTAAAAAAGGAACACTTCCATAAATGCTGAAATTGGTTTTGCTCCACAGGGGAGACCACTTCTTTGGTACAGTAGTCTTTGTGCTCCTTCAATTATAAAATCTGATTCAATGTTTTCGCTGACCATATCATCGTTATAATCCAATGTTTTCACTTCACATGTTAGAAGTTACATGTTATTTATTCATTTATAAAGATTTTAAATACTTCCTTTCTCTTGGCCCTATCCTCTAAAATCTTTGCTATTTTCCTAATACAATCAAAAAGGTTTCAAATAACGTCCTCTTTTCCATTGAAGGAACTCTGTTTTGTTTATTTTGATCTTTTCGTAGCGGGAGGACGTGATTGTAAAAACTCTGCCCATATAATTCCTATCAGAAAATAAGTGGAAATGTAAGGAGGTAACATGAGAGGTTGTATAAAGTTTTTGGCAAAGACCTTAGATGATTTTAAATTGCTTGATAGTTGTATCAGGTTGTGTAGAAGCATCCCTCTCTTTTTTCGTGAAGTTAGGATACTATGACAGTTCATATGAGACAGAATCATCTATATAAATTTTTGCAGCTTGTACATGTAAAGGTTGTGCATTCGCGCAGTGATAAGTAATGTAAAGCTTGGTTCAAAAAACCTGTTAAAGCACAAGTTTGTTGTAATTTTGTTTTTTAAATATGTTGCGCGGCCCCTTATGCTTACGAGCAGATTCTGACACCATATAAAACCTCAACCTTCAAAATTTCTTGGGGCTAACTGCCACCTTGGCCTCAGCTCGCTTTGCAAGGCCATATCCACAACAATAGGATTCATGATTTATTCATTGTTAAATATTTTCAATGATATCCAGTTCAGTAGTTGCATCTAGTTGTCTTGTCTGTAAAATTATCTTCTGAAAATTCCCTAGTCATGAATATTACGTCAACCCCTTTCATTATGAATTAATTGGGACTGACCATCCCATGAATCATTCTGAAAACAGTACGTAGATATTTTGTTCGCCTTGAGGAGACAATGTTCTTCGAAAATATTTGACAAGTGTAAAAGAACCCTATGACACCATATAAAACTCCCGATTATTTCTTGGGGATCCTATTTGTTTCTTGGCCCAGTGGGAAGTACGGCCCTGCTTACACGGCCATAGAGGTGCCAGTTACACTATATCACGGTGTTATTCTACTTCTTTGGTATGGGCCCTATTGTTTACATTTCCTCTCCCTCTTTTTTTCAAACTGACAGCAATAACTGACAGTAGCTTGTCCATTCTTACGTTACTCCTATTCGACATGGAGCTCTTTTCAAAACCTTTGGTGTAAAGTGAAAAGCCTTATCGCGGACCGTTATTTCATCTGAATGCCGCAACCATATTATAGAAGCCGTAAACCGTTGCGAATTTATATCGAAAGAAGCAAAACGCACCTTTTGTTGAAACCGCAGTCCGTAGATAAACCATGTTTAAATCCGGAGGCCACACGTAAAAATAGGGTCCAAGCCGTGACGCCGCAAACCTATAAAAGGCCCCCATTGGGGGAGGGGTGCTGCCCGTAGTGTTACTCCCCATTCAGCAAATAGTTATAAAGGAAATGTAGTAGAGTATTTTTGAAAATACACTACTTGCACAAACTGTAGTTATGGTGCAGTCCATGCTGTAGTTATAAAAGAATGTTATGCAGTGATGAATGATCAATGTTGAATCAAATTATTTATAGGTCAGAAAAGAATGCATTGAATCAACAAAATCAAAATATACACTGCTGTCGGAAATCAAATTAATTATAAATACTTTGACCAATGCAAAATATATCCTGACAGTTGTGGACATGCATCCCATGGTAACTTTCTAAGTTCATTTGTTTTTTTCATTGATACAGCAAAATATTTTTCTGAAATTGTGCCAAATACCTACTTTGTACTTGGTGCAATTGGCAATCAACTGGGGTTTCCCTTTTATTACAAATAACAAACATTGGGTTCCTTTAGATTACCTTATGGACATACTTTGCAAAAAATTAGTAACCAAATTGATGTTTCCTTTAAACAAATTGTACGAACTTGCCATTTGCATAAGACCTTTGCTTCTTGACACGAGGAGTTTATTTAGAAAAAGACATAAGCAACAATTTTGTGCAACAACTCCAAATAGTCCTGCCCAATATAAAAAAATTATCAGGTTATTAGCTGTATGTGGGACTCTGGATACCGTGTTTACAAAGATTCTTGCTCCATGCAATTTGCAGCAAAGCAGTTGTTTCAAAAAAATTAAAATAGATAAAGGAGAAGGGGCATTATCATCAGAATTTGAAGTGCGAGATTTCCAAGAAAACAAACGGATTTCCAGGGGCTTTCAAAAACAAAACAATGGGATTTTCAACCAAAGGTGCATCTGATTTCCACGGAGTGATTTTTTCCTCGTGGTAATTTGCGATTCTGGTGCGTAGCTGCGATACAGGCCTAATGCAGACTGACAGCATCCTGGCATAGAGAACAATTTTAAGAGTGTATGGTCAATTGAAATTTTTTCCCTTGCTCGTCTGTTGAATATTGGTGCCTAACTCGCTTAGAATCGCTCCTCGGTTCACTTTGCGCTGAGATAGAAGTTTCACAAACTTTCCCTGGCATTCCCGAACCTTACTGCGCATGTTCCATAAATACATTTTTCAAAAGTCTCGTTTGCATTTTAAACTTTGGCCGTTCTTATCCCCAACAAAACCCTAAATTGTTAGAGGAATATAATACAATTATTCAAGAACAACTTAAAACAGGTATAATTGAGAGGGTTAATTTGATAGGTAAAGAACAAGATAATTGCCATTTTCTACCACACCATTGCGTTGTGCGTCAAAATCACGATACTAAAAAGGTTAGAATAGTTTTCAACGCCAGTGCAAAAGAAACGAAAGAAACGCCTTCTCTCAATGACCTTTTATCTCTTGGAACCAATTTTATGCCGTTTCTTTTTGACACTATGATGCGTTTCAGGTCACACGTTATAGGTATCACCGCGGATATTCAATAGGCATTCCATCAAATTAGCATTAACGAATCCGACAGAGATTTCTTACGGTTCTTGCGGTTCGATGACATACATAAGGCAGAACCTTCGGTTATTCAATTAAAGATTATTATCAGCAAATCAGGTGGTAAGCAAGTGGACAAAGAGGTAAGTGCAGACGAAATGAAATGTGCAGAAATGTTGCTAATAAGAGACATTCAACAAGAGGTCTTTAAGGAAGAACTAAAATTCTTGTTGTGCAAGTCAAATAAGAATAGTTAAGCGATACCATCAAACGTAAATCAGCTTAAGGTTACGGTAAACGTTTTGAACACGAAAACTGGTTTTTCCTTCCTAAAGGCCAAACGGCTTAAGGAATCTGGATAAACTATATATCATTCGATGCACAAGATTATGGCGTATCTAGCCAGATAAAAATTATTGGCAAATAATGTTAAATGTTATTTTCCATGCGAATTTACTTGTCAAAAAGTGTACCACCTTCAAAAGCTATTATGTACCCTTGCGTTTGAGGTAACAAAATCTGACTTAGACCAGCAGGAAGTGCCGGTCCTAAGCTACCAAAGTGTGTCTCAGATTTTTTAAATTCCTCCTCTTCTTTAAACTATACCCTGTCAAAAATTGGCAAGTAATTTTTCCACCCTCCCGCAGCTGTATTTGGGTATAAAAGACGGACCAGAGAAAATAAAAAAATTTTGAGACACACTTTGTTTGCCCAACGTCTGCCCTGGCCGTGTGCAAATTTTCGAGCCATTCGATTGGTCCCTTGGGTACATAATAGCTTTTTCGTACCTGCATGTAGAGGAATTTCGAGTCCGGAGAAAACGGGATTTTACTAATCGCACTTGCAAGATACACTCGTAAACCACAGTGTAATCCGGGTCAAGTCACTTGAAGATTTAAGATCAATAAGCCTGTTTAAATAAACACGGCCGTACATTGGGTATATGAATGTGCCATGCGATATTGTATATGAGACATGCGACTACAACCGCAAAGCAACGATAATCGGCTAAAAAGGTCAAGAGATTTTCAGGCATCAACTAAAAGTTTTGATAAAGAAATTATGGTAACCTTCGTTTACATGGGATTTTTTCCACTTTCAAAACTTCTGTTTGTTTCAAATTTGGTATCATTGTGTGCCTTGAAAGTTCGGCTACTTGAATGTGAAAAAATCGAAAAAATGATGTTTTCATCCAGAAAACGTTTACCGTAACCTTAATCTTTTCATAGATGAGCATGGTATTCTTAGGTGTAGATCACGTCTGCGTAACGCGTCAATTATGGAGTCTGGTAAATGCCCTATATTATTACCAGCGCACAATTTATACTCGGAACTGGTTGTGTAGGAAGCCCATAATTTAGTTTTCCATAATAGAATTGGAGAAACGTTGAGCTGTTTACGCCAAAAGTATTGGGTGCTTCGGGGAAGAGAACTGGTCAAGAAACAAATTCGCAAATGTACCACTTGTAAGAAACTCGAAGGTCTACCATTTATATTTAATGTTACCCCAGATCTACCTTAAGAAAGAGTTTCTGATTGTACCCCTTTTACGAATACAGGTGTAGATTTTGCTGGACCGTTGATAACTAAAGGTCTAACAGGCCAAAATACGATCAAGTCATATATTTGTCTCTTTACTTGCGGCACAACTTGAGCAGTTCATTTAGAAGTTGTAGAATCTTTGGATACTCAGTCGTCTATTAGAGCTTTTAGACGGTTTACAGCAAGGAGAGGGCTACCAGAGACAATGATTTCTGACAATGCTAAAACATTTAAAGCCATGTCCAAGGAAGTAAGAAAGGTGTTGCTTTGTCCTAAATTAAGCTGTTTTCTGGCATCAAAGGATGTCAGATGGAAATTTATTCCCGAAAGAAGTCCATGGGAAGGAGGCATGTGGGAACGCTTAGTCCGCAGTGTAAGACGATGCCTTTTAAAAATCGTAGGCAGAGCTATGTTAAGTCATGTTGAATTATGCACCATCCTTGTTGAGATAGAAGGGGTTGTCAATTCGAGGCCATTAACGTACATTTTCGATGATACTGAAGGTATCTCTTTTCCTTTAACGCCTTCACATATGATTAATGGGAGAAATTTGTTTGAGAGACCAAGTGATAGGTTTGGAGAAATAATCAGCACTTACGAAACACTCTCTAAACGTGCCAAGTATCATTTTGGATTGTTGTGGCAGTTCAGTAAACGGTGGAAGCGAGAGTATCTATCTGGCCTAATGGAGGCTTTTAAGTCGCAACAACATACTAATTTACTTTCATTTAACAGAAGTATTTGTTTGTAGAATGTTTGTCTTGAGCTTTCTTTCGAATAAGTCCAGATACGTATTTAATTTCAAGAATGGGGGCTTTAGAATATTTAAGAGCCTTTAATTGTTTTTTCATGATTTTAATTGAGTGGTCCTTGTATTTTGTAGACAGGTCTTTGTTGCAGTTTTCAATTACACCACATGTGTCCCTAAAATAATCATAAATCGAATCCATCATTAACCTGGTAACGTTGTCAACTGATGACTCACTCAAGGACACATCTACAAGTGCAGATTGAAAATACGAGTTTGCGAGTAACCATTCATTGTCAGAACTAGGTGGGCGAATTCCTGGCTTTATTTCAAATTATTCCTCAAGAGGCACATCAGGGTTGTCATTGGTATCCAGATCATCATCAGTCACAATTTCATGCAGTTGCTCTTCGCCAAGCCCTTTCAAAACCTTACAATTTCTCTGATGAATGCGGAGGCCTTTGATCCCTTTGCAGGACTTGCCACAGCAGCACTTAACACATTGTTGACTGTTCATAACTACAGAATTTGACCTGGTTTGTTCCGTCGGTTCCAGTATCTTTGCTGTGAAACTGTCGTTTACAGCGCCATTGATGTCGGCCTAACGTAACAAAGTCCCGTCCACAAAACGAACAAATGGTAAATAGAATGAGAATTGAGATACTAGATGATCGAACCATTTCTTTTCAAAGTCCTTTAACCGTTATTAATCGATTGACTGAAACATTTTATATGATAACAAATAAATCCAGGCTTGCTAAACGAAGTTAAACCGGACCCATAATAGAAATGATAACAATTTTCATGCCGATTTACAGTAACAATGCTTTGTTTACCACGAGGCTCTACATTCTTTCATGATCAATTTTCCCTTCACAACGACTTTCAGCTTTTCTGCAAAGAAAATAAATGCTCATACATTTAGCTAATTACCTTATTTACTCTAATGAACACCACCCTCTGATCAATGCTGTCCTCTATTGAGCCCTGCACCTTCAGCCCACCATTTGTAAAAAATACTGCCCTATGATAAAAGCCACCCTTTGATAAACCTTGCCCTCTTTTCACCGCCACACCTTGAAAAGCAGTACTCATTAGAAAACACACCAAACAAGAAAGTTTATATGAATAGTTAATATAATTACTCTTTGAGAGCCATGAAAGTGTCAAAGAGACGAGGACTCTGACCAAGACAGGGATAATGACATTCCTATACATTTCTATAACTTGAACACATCTTTTGTGAACTTTAAAAGGAATTTTCACACATTCTTTATTATGTGTTTTTGAGAAATAGATTTTTTAAATCTTTTTTCATCACACTTTTCTTGTCATTTTTCAGTTGACAAACTTTTCATTATGTATTAAACGTCAACCTCTGATAAACGACACTCTCTTATAAACACAGCCCTCTATAAAACGCTGCATGCAAACTTGGAATTTGTAATAAACGCTGCGGCGTTCTATAAAGAAAATACAGTATATCATGTTTGGCCTCTTTACTTTGTGATAATTCATGGGCAAAAAAGGGGCAATTTAAATGCCATGTTTGTCAGTTACAATGATAAAACCAATTAACTACATATGAATACTAGTAGAACATCAGTCTGCCCCTATGGTAAAGATGGATGTGACAAGAAGGCTGGGCAAGATCTTTTAGCCAAAGTTGAAAGAGGAGTGTTATGAAAGACAATGACCTTAACCTTTCTTTATCTTACAACAATAGAATGCGTGCTATTGAGTTTACTATTGAGTTCGTTCCTTTTATGTATGTTACCTTGTTTACGTTGATTTGAGTTAAGACGAATTTTGTTGAATAAAGCCACAAATGTGCTTATCTTAGATATTGGTTTTCCTCAGTTTACTTCTCTCTCATTACAAGGAGTAATCCAATTGTTGTAGTCGATGTAAACGAAGCAAAATGCAGAGCCTTATTAGATTCAGGTGTCGGAAGTTCGTACATCTCACAGATCGTACATGTACGTTATATAGATCGCACATTTAAATGATGGGAGAAAAGAGGTGTTTCCTTCGGAAAAAATTTTCCAACATGTGGAAAGGGCGTTGTTCAAAATGGCGTGTTCATGGATACACCTTCCCCCTACTTATCCCAGGCTGGAGCCGCCACTGGCGGAAATCAGTCGCCACTTCAAGTGACAGCTTGTAGTATGCTATCTATGCTCCAATTCTGAAACCGTTGGCTATTGTTTCCTGAAAACCTATGAAAACCGGTGGCCATATGTTTTCCTTACGTGAAAAAAACCGGTGGCTAAAAAGCATATTCAAAATCAATATGCAAAGTTCAAACCGTGAACGCACGGTAATGACACGAATAGAGTTATTGTGAAAGTCAGGATTGGCAAATGAAAATACCAACGAGAATCTTGAAAACAAGAAACCATTGAGATAAATAATTGTTTTTAATGAACTTTGAAGTTACGGTTAAATTTTACAAATGGAGAATTGTGACAAGAGAAGTTGAAACTTTCTTACTTGTAGTGGAATGCCTCTTTGACTTTCATTCATTTTTTGCGTCACAAATCCTTCATTTGATTCTCTGAAAATGTTTCGGAGACTACATTTTGAAGAGTGTTGTTATCTATTTAGCCTAGCTTTGAATTTTTTATTCACAAGAAATATTGCCCAAAATGTGTGGCTGAAATTTTCTCTCCGGTACATCTGTTCTTCCATTCATGTAATGCAATGTTCTCTATTCGACTGTTCCGTGGACCTGAGTCCCGTGATCGTCAAACATAAAGATATGAAAGCAGACAAAAATTCCAATAATCTGAATTGTATAAAAACAGGCATATAACAAGCATTTTTTAGGCTATAATTCTGAAAATAACAAGCATAATTGAAGGAAATTTACCTGGTGCTTATAAAATAGCTGTACTTTTCATCGACAATTTGATCCTCTGCAGGCTCATCAGAATTTCAGGATTTCATTTTCTATCAAAGCCTTATTACAAATAACTTTTGTATACTTCAAGCAGCTAATAACAGAAGTAAAAAACAGAACAAAACAAAGACAACAAAATAATTTACTAAAATACATGTAAATCTAAGAGTCGATATTTTTGTAACCGTTTCAACTTCGCGATTTGAATTATTAGGTTGTGTAAGTTCTGCTTTAGTCATAGCAAACTAGTTGTAAAATTAATAAACATTTTCTAGATTTCTTTTTAGATTCAAATTGCAGTTGTATTCTAATAAGCAGAAAGAAAATGTCATTTTCTTCTTAATTCACCCTCAGAGCAACAGCTGACGGTAACTGTTTGTACAATGCCTTCTTTATAGCGGATGTCTTCGGATACTTACGTCGATAGAGCTTCGTTTACATTGCTCATACTATGCAGAACAACCCCATATAGCTGCTGTTTCTCAAAATGAAGAGATCCAAAACAGCTTCCCGTCAAAAAGCACCATCGCCTCGGCTTGCATGAGCAATGTTCCACCTGTTGCATTTCAAAGAACAGAACATGATAGTTTATGTGAGTGTATTCTACAAGAAGCGAAAGGAAACTCCGATGACAAAAAATGGTTACCACTTTTGTGCCTCTTGGGTCTATGGTCTGTTGTTGGCATTAAAGTAAACAGTGTATTCCCGAATTATGATGACAAAGGTATAAACAGACTTTTTAATTTTGTTGTGAATCCTCAAAATGAGAATAAAGAAAGGGCAGGGTTTGATGTCACTATGATGCAGGGCCGCCGGAGCCAGGGGGGCCACGGGGGCACAGGCCCCCCCTGTTTGCGAAAAGTATGGAGAAGTGCCCCTTTTCGAAAAATATATTGCGTGTATTTTTTCACTGCCAGATATTCTGCCTTTAGAAACTAAGTAAAATATTATTAACTCTGGACGTTGTTGGAGGACCATTCACTGAAAATTCTTTAAATTTTTACTTGGTCTTGATGCAAGAAGCGCAAGCTCCTGTGATGAACAATATCAACTGCGAAGGAGACTGCCAGTTTCGCGAGAAAATTTCCTTAGTATGTCTTCAGCAACAAAATCATTAGTGAAAGGTCCGATCAAGTCCCCGGTGGGCACAGTCAGTTGGTCCAATGTATATGGTGTGTGTTCTTGAAAGTAAAAACTGGACCCCTATCTCTGATTCTGGGTTGAGTAAAATGTACTCTATTCTGTGCTTTTGCCAAAATTGTGTAACTCTTTTCACTGAGAATATTCAAGCTTGAGCAGGAATTTTGTTGAAATCAAATTTAGTGAACTCTGCTTTTCACTGAGCATGTTAGAGCCATTCTTTTTCTTAAACTTTTGTCTAGGCAAGTTGAAAAGCAGAGTTCACTAAAATTGATTTTAACAACAATCCCTTGTGGTTCTTGACATATATTTCAACAAAATCAGACATCTGTAAAACTTTAGCTGCGACATATTGCTTGCTTCACAACATTGTGTTCGATGTTTTTTATGAAAAAAATGAAAAAGTTATGTCCCTACAATGAGTACATGCTAACAAAGACTTAAACAAAGGCTTAAATTTCCTATCTAGGATTAGAACAATATACAAGACTAGACGCATTGCAAAATTTGTTGTACTTGAATATGCCATTGAATTACATAAAAAATTATCTGAAACATCATATCAGTAAATTCCTGCCCTTTTTGTGCTTCCTCTGACTGATTAAGAATGCAACCCTATTTTCAAGATTCTATGTCCCAGAATTCTTGCTTTTTTCAAATTTTTTGGAACTCACATGTTATACGTTTGACCAACTGACTGAGCCACCCGGGATCAATTTTAAGGAAAGTTAAAAACTTGTTTCGTTCATAAGACTGTTGAGATAAACCTAATCAATGTTACAAATTGAATTTGCTATGGCAGTGAAGAATGTGTCCGCACCTTCAACCGATTGTGTGAAGATGACTTAACCATAAAATTTGTAGCTGTTAAAAAATATTCCATGGAGGCGAACAAATTTGTGTTTAAGTGGGGATGGGCGAGTGCGAATACCAAGGGAGACTAAATTGTTTAAATATATAAGTAAGAAAATTAAAATCATCATTCGAATAGGGCTGAACCTTTGTTTAGAAAGAGATTGGGACTGGAACTCGCTTTGAAGTATGCAGAGACTAAGAATTCAAAAATTCCATTTAGTTCATATTTTGGGTTTGGTTCGTTGGTATGTTGCAATCAATCTGAACATTTGTTGAGTATAATGCGCCTGGCACAAGTATGAAAGAAGGGTGTGTGCCTGCTTCTTACCCGGGACCAAATCCACTTACAGTGCAAATTTGTTCCTAAAACGTGGACAGACTGGTTGGAACAGAGGACAGACAGCTACTGCAGGAAAAGGAGACACCGGAGCGAAGAGCTGGAAATTTTTCAAGGAGGCCTACGTCCATGATGTATTGATCGCCTTCAGTGATGAAGGGAATCCCACTAAAACAATTGTTCGGGCTAGATGTTTTCGCTCAATGAAGAAAAATGAGGGGCCACACATAATGTATCTTTGTGCCGAGATATGCAGCTACGCAGAAATAAGCAAAGCACATTGCTCCTGCAAAGCTGGTAGCGGAGGCCACTGTATTTGCGCTTCTTTTCCAAGTCAACGACTTTTCATGAAGTGGATTAAAATTCATTCCAAAAGACGGTACTTGCACAAGCAGACCCCAACAATGGTACATACCAAGAGCAAGCACAATTTCTTCATTGCCAGTAATGTGGACCCATTTTGCCAATCCAGCCACAGATAAAAATGATGATACGCGAATGAGAAGTCCGGTGAAATGTAAACTTTGAGACGACACATCTGGAATGAATAATCGTTTTAGTTCAGATAACGTAATAAATCAGGTTTCCCAACTAAAGAGCCTGAGCAATGCACCACTCTTTTCATATCTTTTGTCAGATCAAGAGCCATCTATGCAAGTCAACAGGGTCTTGGGGAATTATTCAACGCGTCTGAGGCCCTTCCTCCGTCTTGCAGGACCCAGTGTGTGGCGGGCCAACATATCGTATAATGGTAGCGATAAATATATTGACAGGATTTTTATTTTCTGGAAACCTAAGTAAAATACTTTTATTTTGTTAAATACGGCTGCTGTTAGACTAATTTATCAGCAGCCTCCCGCCCCCAAAGTTAATTTCGGTCTTTGATCCTGGTTATCTTCAAACACGCAGTAAATTTTTAGTAAAGATTTTGAATTTAAGTCACTCATTTTCGATTTTTTTATTCAATCACATGAAAAAATTTCAGGGGTTAAGAGCCTGGTACGATCGAGTCGCTATTTGCAAGTAAACAACTTATTCTTAACTCCCAGGCCGCTGCACTCCTATAACTCAGGTGAACCGATGAGTTTGCAAACCCAAAATAAAATAACGTTCATGATTTATATGGATGTAGAAATAATCTATCGAAGTAATAATATATCGAATTTATTCGAAAAAGAAGCTAGATTCATGATAAAATGATAAGATTCTTACATGTCCGCATGATTGACTTCAGAATTAAGAATTTCTTCGAGCAGCTAAAAATACCTATTCCTTCCAAACTTAAATTCCCTCCCAATATAACGCTGTACCAGCCAGCACATATCCTTCGTTCATTTCATTAGCCTAGAATTTTCATGAGTCTTGGACCAAAGGCTACGTATATCTCCTCGAATAGTAACTGAACAAGATGAACTGACTGTCCAGTCCGTGCGTGATTTCCATTCAAGTGATAAAAACATGGTGTTTGTGACGTCACACGCACTGGGTCACATGAAATGCAGACAATGGTCGAACACTCGACGATAATTTCATGACATTTAGAGCGGAATTGCGTCAAAACGGACAATAATAATTAACCGAAAACTTGAAATTAAGATTCCATGCATCGTTTTCTACATTATATCAAAAAATAGTTTTGCGTGTCAGTTCACCTTTAAACCATGAAGCAACAATATCGCATTTATACTGCTGAGAAGATCCCGTCCCGCCGAGAAGTTTCGGAGACCCTAGGGCAAATATGAAAGAAGAGGCCCCTGTGACCGGAAAGCAGAACATTTTTGCTACCACATTCTTCAGATTTGCTTTAGTAACTTCATCCGTCTATCAATGAACAATTGGCCAATCAGTGAGCATGATGCCACTCATATGTTATTTTGATAATGTTCATTGATTGGGAAATATTGATTAAATCCAAAGATGCAGCCAATGCGAGCAAAGCAAGCAGAAAATTCATGTAACCATGCCCTTTAAATTACCTTGAAATACAGTTAAAACTATTGTTTGAAGTCATTTCTTGCAGTTGTTTAAAAAAGTTTTATTATTTCTAGCAAATGGAATTAGCTACCTTTAAGGACTTCTAGACTTTGAAGTCCTTAATTCTAGACTTTGAAGTCCAATTAAGGACATGGGGCAGTTTGCCCCCTCTCGCTGCGCTGACAGCAGTTAGTAGACTGTGAATAATGCCCCTTCTCATCCTTAATCTTTGTGAGAGTCATACTTGCTTTGTAGGTTGTATTTATCTTTTTCTTGAAGTTTTTACTCTGTTTCGTGGTTGGTGTAACCTGTCTTTCTGTCTATGTAAATTTTTGCTACCCAGGCAATCAAAACGTTAAATGCCGACCAGTCAAGAATATTCCTGTTCTCGAAGGTGGGATGTTTCTGCCTAACCTGGCGATTGGTTCCGTCACACTTTCAAAGTTCTCAAGAACAGCCCCTCCCTAAGAACAGCAGTGCTACTCTAGGTCCACTGGAGATGTTTTTGCTAAACATGGATAAGAAAAACAACTTGATCTATTCATAAGACATTCAGAGGATTCATCCCAGTTTTTGACAAAGCCTTTTGTATTTCTGAAAAGCATCGTCTCCCATCCACTCGACATTTCATTTTTGTGTACTAGGCCGTAAGCTGTGTCAGATTTTTATTTGGTTTCGTTGCCCCCATTCCGGCACTACGTTTAATAAGCATTTTCCTGTGTGTTTTTTCGTGCTGATTACGAATCTTCTTGTTGTCAACTGTTAAAACCTGCAATTCTCTTGAAATTCAGCTTCAAACTTCACCATTCTCGCGCTTAAGGTGTATAACATGGAATGCCGAAAGCCGATGCTGCTTAATTATTCTCGGCCCTATATCACAGTCCGGGTAATACCTAAGTACCAATTGCTTTAAAATAAACATGGCGGTCGGCTAAACAAATTTCTCCTATTACGTTGTTTGATACATTCTTGACATTCTTGCTTTCCAGTAGCGGCACCAAGGGGTAGTATGGACTGTTACCCCCCCCCCCTCTTGCAAAACATTGTCCAGATATTCTCCTAAAATTGATAAAAAATGCACTGGGTAGGGGCAGGTCATATTTTTCAAGATTTGTCTATGAAAATGCACCTGGCATAAAAAACAATTAAAATGAAACAGTAAAGGCGTAGTCTCCTGGGTCACGCCCATAACCCTCCCACTCTGCTACAGCTGGCGCCACCACTGTTTTATTCTTAACCCTTTTACAAAGCTTAAATAGCTGAAATGTTTTTCATAAAATTATTGATTTCAACCTGATGTAAGAGAGTAAAGTACAAAAAACCATAAAGGGATGACGTCATCAACTATTCAAAACCTGTATACGAGAACAGGGCCGCGGAGAGAATTTATGGGCCCCGGGTCAGGACAAAAATTAAATTATAAAGCATGCCTAAGGCAGACGCTTCTAGGAGGTATGGGGAATGCTCCCCAGAAAATTTTTGAAAATTATGGTTGCTTAAACTGCTAGGGTGGCTATTTTGGTTGCTAAAATTGTCATTGTGGCTAAACTGCGCCGATGGCAATGGTGTAGATAGAGGGGGTCAGAAGGAGCAAAAACACCACTGTAGAGCTAAACTGCTATTTTTTTCGGAAAACCTCTGCTCTTTTCAAAAATTTCACGTGGTTGTCTATGTTTATCTAAATGTTATGTTTTGATGGGAGAAAATTTGTATCTAAATAAACATAAAAATATTCAATATATCAAATGATCTTTTTTCAGTTCTGATGTCGTTATGTTATGTTGAAATTTATGAGAAAGATATAGAAGCTTGTTCGATTTTTGTCGGAAAATCCATGGTTCTCACCCCTCCTGTGAATTAGAAAGAAATAGAAAATAACAGGTACAAGATGATACGTTTAAATAACTGAGAATTAAAAACAAATGGGTTAGGCGCAAGACTTAGAGATATTTAATGGAAGAGATATGATTTATCACAAGTACATTTATTACTTTAGGCAACTCTTTATTCTGTTCCCTTCCATATCGCACTCCTTATTAAACCTTGCACTTCTTAAATACAATCGATATACAATGTACGCATCAAGTAGCATACTTACCATACCTGATAACTGATATCTGATACCTGACAATTTGAGCTTAACTGATGTCTTAGCACCATAATGCATGAAAATGAAATTTTCTTAGAAATTCTTAAAGGCTAGAAAATGAAAAACGTTCCATTCATTAACTAAATTGGACTACAACAGACACACTGTTGCAAATAGATGCGAACGCCATAGTGTAAATCTGTATGACATACATATTGCCCTGTATGTTACCCTGCAATCGCATTTCGTAACATTCAGAAGCTTTTGAACTTCTTTAGCCCTAGCCAACAAAGATGAGAAATTCTTAACAAAAATTTCTTCACGACTTCATGGACCTTTATCATTATTGTCTCTAATATTATGTTTTGTTAATGTTGATGGGGAGGCTGGATTATTA
>NW_027019328.1:10003601-10071184 GCF_013076305.1 Rhopilema esculentum | reverse complement strand
GCAAAACATTGTCCAGATATTCTCCTAAAATTGATAAAAAATGCACTGGGTAGGGGCAGGTCATATTTTTCAAGATTTGTCTATGAAAATGCACCTGGCATAAAAAACAATTAAAATGAAACAGTAAAGGCGTAGTCTCCTGGGTCACGCCCATAACCCTCCCACTCTGCTACAGCTGGCGCCACCACTGTTTTATTCTTAACCCTTTTACAAAGCTTAAATAGCTGAAATGTTTTTCATAAAATTATTGATTTCAACCTGATGTAAGAGAGTAAAGTACAAAAAACCATAAAGGGATGACGTCATCAACTATTCAAAACCTGTATACGAGAACAGGGCCGCGGAGAGAATTTATGGGCCCCGGGTCAGGACAAAAATTAAATTATAAAGCATGCCTAAGGCAGACGCTTCTAGGAGGTATGGGGAATGCTCCCCAGAAAATTTTTGAAAATTATGGTTGCTTAAACTGCTAGGGTGGCTATTTTGGTTGCTAAAATTGTCATTGTGGCTAAACTGCGCCGATGGCAATGGTGTAGATAGAGGGGGTCAGAAGGAGCAAAAACACCACTGTAGAGCTAAACTGCTATTTTTTTCGGAAAACCTCTGCTCTTTTCAAAAATTTCACGTGGTTGTCTATGTTTATCTAAATGTTATGTTTTGATGGGAGAAAATTTGTATCTAAATAAACATAAAAATATTCAATATATCAAATGATCTTTTTTCAGTTCTGATGTCGTTATGTTATGTTGAAATTTATGAGAAAGATATAGAAGCTTGTTCGATTTTTGTCGGAAAATCCATGGTTCTCACCCCTCCTGTGAATTAGAAAGAAATAGAAAATAACAGGTACAAGATGATACGTTTAAATAACTGAGAATTAAAAACAAATGGGTTAGGCGCAAGACTTAGAGATATTTAATGGAAGAGATATGATTTATCACAAGTACATTTATTACTTTAGGCAACTCTTTATTCTGTTCCCTTCCATATCGCACTCCTTATTAAACCTTGCACTTCTTAAATACAATCGATATACAATGTACGCATCAAGTAGCATACTTACCATACCTGATAACTGATATCTGATACCTGACAATTTGAGCTTAACTGATGTCTTAGCACCATAATGCATGAAAATGAAATTTTCTTAGAAATTCTTAAAGGCTAGAAAATGAAAAACGTTCCATTCATTAACTAAATTGGACTACAACAGACACACTGTTGCAAATAGATGCGAACGCCATAGTGTAAATCTGTATGACATACATATTGCCCTGTATGTTACCCTGCAATCGCATTTCGTAACATTCAGAAGCTTTTGAACTTCTTTAGCCCTAGCCAACAAAGATGAGAAATTCTTAACAAAAATTTCTTCACGACTTCATGGACCTTTATCATTATTGTCTCTAATATTATGTTTTGTTAATGTTGATGGGGAGGCTGGATTATTACTTAGAAATTTTGTTCAATTGAGTTATTATTTATGGGCCCCCGGGTCAGTGACCCCCCTGACCCCCCTCTCCTCAGCACTGTACGAGAATAACCTGTACAGTATGAACAAGCTTACTCGCATTTGCCAACTGTAAGCTCGTTCATGCTGCTAACTACGGTGTTAACTACAAAAACAGATGGTTTTGACCATAATACATGATGATGTTGTGATGACGTCATCAACCGTTAAAAGGCATCTTCTCAGACACGAAGCGTTTGACAACGCTCTAAGTTGCACGTTTATATACTAACTTAAAGTGATCTAGCTAGCGAGGGCAGTTTCTGTGTCAAAAAATGTTTTTTAAATAATTTGACTGTATCGATGACGTCATAAAACCTAGAAATTATTGACCCCCGTATCTCACGAGTTGCATGTTTGTCAGAATGACAACAACTGATTTTATATCAAGTAACACATTATGAACAAGAAAAAACAGTCGTGAAGTTGTGCCCGGATGCGGGCAACGAAAATTGATTTTGGAGCACCTTTTTTGGACACAGCTTACGGCCTATACGAAGAATGAGTACACTACGTGGTTGGTCGAGGGGAACGCATACATGAATGTATATATATATATATATATGTATGTATATATAGACGCTTTTCCGTAACCTTTTTGGTATGCAAGGTATGCTCGTTTCCCTGTGATTAGTGTGCCGATTTCTATCGCTTGCGGCCACAAAATGATGATGACTCAACCTCATCAGCAAGCCAGCGATCCAAGAAACTATTGTCTCGTTGCCAAAAGGAAAGTTGGGACAGCTTTTAGCAAAAACAACCGACCCTTTGTGGCATCGTGTAATTTAAGATACGGATATAGCGGCAATAAAAATTTTGATTATTAAAAATGTATTGCTATTGTAAATAATGCCATTGTTTTTCTTCGCATACCAGGGCCCTGTGCTCCTACCTTGAAGTTGCCTTCACAAGCACAATACTTAATGAACGTCCAAGCACAATCCCGAGAGCGTCCAGGCAATACCGTCAAAGTCTAAATAGCACTAAAATAAAGCCAGATTATCCAACTTTTATTATTTTGACTTCACAGAGTTTCACAGCCAACGTATCTTATCTGGAACTCGGGCTAATAGCTTAACCAACTGACAAATAACCAGCAGAAAATTGATTAATCAAAAGAACGTTGAATATAGTCAAGGGAAGTCAAGGGAGTTACGCTTTGCAAGGCTGCAACTTCCCTGGCTGGGGGGCTTTGCCCGCGTGCCCTGAGACATAGTCAATGCCTGAGACAAATACAAAGCATGCAGAGAAAGATCATCTATAACTGGCAACAGCTGTTAGCTTGATGTGTACAACATAACTGTCTGTCTACAACAGCATCTAAACAGTACCTGTATTCTTCGTACACAGCGACAGGATACCTACCTTTAATTGTGCACTAAACCCTTGTCTGGAGAAAGTTGGTTTGGCAACGTTCCAGCTAGGGTCGTCTTTGACAGCGCAATCACAAGCTGCGTCCAGGTTTTAGACAAGACCTTCACCAGCGCAATCACAAGACTACGTCCAAGTATTTCGCAAAAGTAACCTTTCTCACCCGATCAACATTCAAGTTCGAATTCTCTACAAAACTGGTCTAAAGAAAGTTGCTCAGGAAAAATTCCTAGTCGGGTGGCCATTGTTAGCTTATTAACAGGCAGGATCCAAGTTTATGGTCAAAACCCCTTGTATTTCGGAAAAACGTCCTCTCCCGACCGGTCAACATCCAGATTCGAATTCTACACAAATATCTGGTTTAGAATAAGATGGTCCGGTAAAGTTCTTCCTCGGTGGGCAATGCTCCTCCTTGTGACTCTGGACAAAAATAGTTGGCATGGCTCTCTGTCTAGACTGAATCAAGCTGTTGGTAAGAACATTGTGAAAAACTCAATTTTATCCTGCCACACAGTCACGAAATTTGGATCATGCATCACAGGTTCTTCTCAAAGCAAAAACACATTTTGATTGTTTGTAATGATAGTTGCCAATAAAAACTTAATCGCGACCCGGTCTCAAGTTCATACCTCCAAAATTGTACCCAGCTCGACAGCAAAACATAGAATAATGTCACACAGCCACAACAATGAGCTTTAGAAGTATCACCAGATTTAAAGAAACCAAAATCTTATTAGCGAAAAAAATTACTTTCACAAAAATTTTCACATCCAGTCACAAAAATTACTTGATGAGTTTTTTGTTCCATGTTAACATTGTGGTTTTTTCCATTCTAATGAACACATCAAAGGCATCTAAGACACAGATTTGCGGAATGAATCGAAAAACTCGATGCCGTCACTGAAAACAAGAGATTATTTTCTGCATTTGTTCCATATTTTCTGCATTTTCTGCAAATGAGTTTTTTTATTCCATGTTAACTTTGTGGTATTTTCCATTCTAATGAACACATCAATAGCATCTAAGACACAGATTTGCAGAATGAATCGAAAAACTCGATGCCGTCACTGAAAACAAGAGATTATTTTCTGCATTTGTTCCATATTTTCTGCATTTTCTGCAAATGAGTTTTTTTATTCCATGTTAACTTTGTGGTATTTTCCATTCTAATGAACACATCAAAGGCATCTAAGACACAGATTTGCAGAATGAATCGAAAAACTCGATGCCGTCACTGAAAACAAGAGATTATTTTCTGCATTTGTTCCATATTTTCTGCATTTTCTGCAAATGAGTTTTTTTATTCCATGTTAACTTTGTGGTATTTTCCATTCTAATGAACACATCAAAGGCATCTAAGACACAGATTTGCAGAATGAATCGAAAAACTCGACGCCGTCACTGAAAACAAGAGATTATTTTCTGCATTTGTTCCATATTTTCTGCATTTTCTGCAAATGAGTTTTTTTATTCCATGTTAACATTGTGGTTTTTTCCATTCTAATGATTACATCAAAGGCATCTAAGACACAGATTTGCAGAATGAATCGAAAAACTCGACGCCGTCACTGAAAACAAGAGATTATTTTCTGCATTTGATGAGTTTTTTGTTCCATATTAACTTTGTGATATTTTGCATTCTATTGAAAATATCCAAGGCATCTAACCTAAACCACAGATTTGATGTTTCAATCGAAAAACGCGTCGATGTCACTTAACATTGAGACGGGAACAATCCGAGAAATTGAAAACTATACTATCTTTGCTCGGGAACAGTAGACCAAATAGACCTATGGTCACAAAACCATTACCAAACACGAAACTCTATCAGATTGAGGAATTCTAAATTTGATTTTGCAGGCATAGTAGATGTACGGACCATTGCAATTAAAGAAACGTTTAACGCGACATTTCAATTCGAAACTATCAACGAAATTGATAAAAATAGCAAACATGGCATGGAAACATCTGACTCAGATTCGCATGTAACAGTTTAGAATACAACATTTGAAATTTTTAATTTGAGTTACATTGATCCTTTTGCTTTTCTTCTACTAAAACCACATTCTTAGAAAGGCAGTGAAGCAGAGTTATCGATGACGTATCTAGGGGAAGCCGGGAGGGTAATATTTCCTTTTCGGGTTTGATGTATTAAGAACTGTTAGGAAGAGGCTTGATCCGATGTGGTGAGTCTTGAGATTGACCTGAAGCCAAAATAAAAAAGCCAAATAGCCAAAACAAAACATAAATAGTAAGTGGTTACTCAGTACTTATTATTTTCGTAATTTTACGAACCTCCAGTCACTTTATCGCTGTGCTGTGTTTTTTTCATTATGGAGAGTCTCGATATTGACCTGAGAAAACAAATGGCGAAAATAGAACATAAATAATAAGTGGTTATCTGGAACTTATAATTTTCGTAATTTTTCATTATCGCGTGAGGCAAAGTAACATTATCGCGTGAGGCAATATAACAATGGTTTTTTCTAGTTCTTTGTATAATGAACTGTAAAAAGCAGGCATGCTCGGATTTGGTGAACAAATGAAAAGTTAAACATACTTAGTAAGTGGTTATTCGGTACCTATCATTTTCGTAATTTTTCAACGAAACATTATCGCTGCGCTGCTTTTTTCATTTGTTGTTAAGACATTTATTCTTTTTTTGGATATTGTCTATCAGAAAACGTTGTTTGTTGACTGTAGTAAGGCTAGGCCGTCAGGAATGACTGTTGTTAGATTTTGATAAAGAGGTGTATTAGAAATTTGATCTGGAACGGGAAAAACGGAAAAGAGTGGAAAAAGATGGGCAGAAGAAAGATATTCCCCGTAACTCTGTGAACCTGTCACTTTTATTCAGCCTACTGAGAATATATTTTAAGTTCCCACAAAACATGACGGATGCATTACAACGTTGAAAAGAGCTTCGACGCAATTCAAGATGGAGGGACCATCTAAAACTGGCAAAAGTTGACTTAATTTTGGAGAGGGAAGAATACTTCAAGATTGCAAGAATTTGTGATTAACAAAAAAATTCATATTGTACGCAATGGCCTGCCAAATATCATTATCAATCTCGGTAACGGTGAAAAGAAATTTTAAGCCTTCTACCAGAGTTTGAGCAAATGGTTGAGAAATACCCTGTGATCCAAAGATTAAAAATCCCATGGAATGCTGTGTTATAGACCGACACGATGGTAATAAGAAATTCTGAAAGTAAATTGTGGAGACTCCAAGGTTAGCGAAAACTGGCAGTACCCCTTCATATTCGTCACGAGAAACGTATTAATAGATATGTAGCAAGACTTATTGTTCAATTTTCTGTTTTTATCTTAAAAGTTGTTACGTCACCAATGCAGTTGCAAAAGACACCAGTTCACTCAAAGGCAACGCTCACTGTATTGGATATGCAGCAGCGATAAATTTTATTTAACTTTTTACAGTTTTCAACTCTAAAACATGATTTCCAGCATATATTAAAATCAACACATGATTCTGTCAAATAAACAATCCATCATTGCATTCCATGCCTTGTTTTTCTGTTTTCTTCAAAATTCAAACCTGCATTTTTAATTTTAAAATACCAATTCCCCGGCAATCGATATTTCTTCATTACCACGTTCGTAGGCTCGTGCAAGGGCATGCCTTTCTGTCTGCAATATTGTGTTTCGAGAAAAGACTATAAATCGCCCTCTCCTCTTAGAGACACAATTTTCTAGTAGCTCGTTTGTTTTTAGTATAATTTTCTTGCGTTTACTCTGTCAAAAATTGTTTACGCAATAATGTGATGGAACGATGCTTTTATTCATAGTATTTTTACTGATTTTCACTGCGGAGGCGTCAAGCATCAATTTCCACTCCTTGTAAGTGTTATTTCATATGGGTCTTGCTACCAAGAACTTTCAAAAATCTGTTTTTCTGGCAACTAGAGAAATATCGCTTATTTGCCCTTCATTGATAGTAGGACCCCGTCTCCGTCAGCCAATACAGGTCTCCTCTGCAAATTTCGAGATCTTGTTCTATTATAAGGCACCCTGCATTTGATCCTGCTCAAAAGTGTGATACCTTTTGAATTTGCCAGTATCAATATTCACAATTCACTGTTCTTTATTAAATTTATTATAGAAAAGCATTCTATTTGTCAGATTTATAAGACTAAATCCGGAATGATCATGTAAGTCTGAAGCAGACAGAAGAAATGCAGACTCTCTTCCTTTTTTTTCATCATCAACTATCAGAAAAATTCCTAGTCGGGTGGCCATTGTTAGCTTATTAACAGGCAGGATCCAAGTTTATGGTCAAAACCCCTTGTATTTCGGAAAAACGTCCTCTCCCGACCGGTCAACATCCAGATTCGAAATCTACACAAATATCTGGTTTAGAATAAGATGGTCCGGTAAAGTTCTTCCTCGGTGGGCAATGCTCTTCCTTGTGACTCTGGACAAAAAAAGTTGGCATGGCTCTCCGTCTATACTGAATCAAGCTGTTGGTAGGAACATTGTGAAAAACTCAATTTTATCCTGCCACACACTCACGAAATTTGGACCATGCATCACAGGTTCTTCTCAAAGCAAAAACACATTTTGATTGTTTGTAATGATAGTTGCCAATAAAAACTTAATCGCGACCCGGTCTCAAGTTCATACCTCCAAAATTGTACCCAGCTCGACAGCAAAACATAGAATAATGTCACACAGTCACAACAATGAGCTTTAGAAGTATCACCAGATTTAAAGAAACCAAAATCTTATTAGCGAAAAAAATTACTTTCACAAAAATTTTCACATCCAATCACAAAAATTACTTGATGAGTTTTTGTTCCATGTTAACATTGTGGTTTTTTCCATTCTAATGAACACATCAAAGGCATCTAAGACACAGATTTGCAGAATGAATCGAAAAACTCGATGCCGTCACTGAAAACAAAAGGATTATTTTCTGCATTTGTTCCATATTTTCTGCATTTTCTGCAAATGAGTTTTTCTATTCCATGTTAACTTTGTGGTTTTTTCCATTCTAATGAACACATCAAAGGCATCCAAGACACAGATTTGCAGAATGAATCGAAAAACTCGATGCCGTCACTGAAAACAAGAGTTTATTTTCTGCATTTGATGAGTTTTTTGTTCCATATTAACTTTGTGATATTTTGCATTCTATTGAAAATATCCAAGGCATCTAACCTAAGCCACAGATTTGATGTTTCAATCGAAAAACGCGTCGATGTCACTTAACATTGAGACGGGAACAATCCGAGAAATTGAAAACTATACTATCTTTGCTCGGGAACAGTAGACCAAATAGACCTATGGTCACAAAACCATTACCAAACACGAAACTCTATCAGATTGAGGAATTCTAAATTTGATTTTGCAGGCATAGTAGATGTACGGACCATTGCAATTGAAGAAACGTTTAACGCGACATTTCAATTCGAAACTATCAACGAAATTGATAAAAATAGCAAACATGGCATGGAAACATCTGACTCAGATTCGCATGTAACAGTTTAGAATACAACATTTGAAATTTTTAATTTGAGTTACATTGGACCTTTTGCTTTTCTTCTACTAAAACCACATTCTTAGAAAGGCAGTGAAGCAGAGTTATCGATAACGTATCTAGGGGAAGCCGGGAGGGTAATATTTCCTTTTCTGGTTTGATGTATTAAGAACTGTTAGGAAGAGGCTTGATCCGATGTGGTGAGTCTTGAGATTGACCTGAAGCCAAAATAAAAAAGCCAAATAGCCAAAACAAAACATAAATAGTAAGTGGTTACTCAGTACTTATTATTTTCGTAATTTTACGAACCTCCAGTCACTTTATCGCTGTGCTGTGTTTTTTTCATTATGTAGAGTCTCGATATTGACCTGAGAAAACAAATGGCGAAAATAGAACATAAATAGTAAGTGGTTATCTGGTACTTATCATTTTCGTAATTTTTCATTATCGCGTGAGGCAAAGTAACATTATCGCGTGAGGCAATATAACAATGGTTTTTTCTAGTTCTTTGTATAATGAACTGTAAAAAGCAGGCAGGCTCGGATTTGGTGAACAAATGAAAAGTTAAACATACTTAGTAAGTGGTTATTCGGTACCTATCATTTTCGTAATTTTTCAACGAAACATTATCGCTGCGCTGCTTTTTTCATTTGTTGTTAAGACATTTATTCTTTTTTTGGATATTGTCTATCAGAAAACGTTGTTTGTTGACTGTAGTAAGGCTAGGCCGTCAGGAATGACTGTTGTTAGATTTTGATAAAGAGGTGTATTAGAAATTTGATCTGGAACGGGAAAAACGGAAAAGAGTGGAAAAAGATGGGCAGAAGAAAGATATTCCCCGTAACTCTGTGAACCTGTCACTTTTATTCAGCCTACTGAGAATATATTTTAAGTTCCCACAAAACATGACGGATGCATTACAATGTTGAAAAGAGCTTCGACGCAATTCAAGATGGAGGGACCATCTAAAACTGGCAAAACTGGAATGCTATGTTATAGACCGACACGATGGTAATAAGAAATTCTGAAAGTAAATTGTGGAGACTCCAAGGTTAGCGAAAACTGGCAGTACCCCTTCATATTCGTCACGAGAAACGTATTAATAGATATGTAGCAAGACTTTTTGTTCAATTTTCTGTTTTTATCTTAAAAGTTTTTACGTCACCAATGCACTCAAAGGCAACGCTCACTGTATTGGATATGCAGCAGCGATAAATTTTATTTAACTTTTTACAGTTTTCCTCTCTAAAACATGATTTCCAGCATATATTAAAATCAACACATGATTCTGTCAAATAAACAATCCATCATTGCATTCCATGCCTTGTTTCATATGGGTCTTGCTACCAAGAACTTTCAAAAATCTGTTTTTCTGGCAACTAGAGAAATATCGCTTATTTGCCCTTCATTGATAGTAGGACCCCGTCTCCGTCAGCCAATACAGGTCTCCTCTGCAAATTTCGAGATCTTGTTCTATTATAAGGCACCCTGCATTTGATCCTGCTCAAAAGTGTGATACCTTTTGAATTTGCCAGTATCAATATTCACAATTCACTGTTCTTTATTAAATTTATTATAGAAAAGCATTCTATTTGTCAGATTTATAAGACTAAATCCGGAATGATCATGCAAGTCTGAAGTAGACAGAAGAAATACAGACTCTGTTCCTTTTTTTTCGAATTCAGTTAAAATCAGCTTGAACAATCAGTTACCATCAGAAATCCTGAGGCTTTTTGCAGAGTTACGCCGTCTCGGATGAAGAACTTTGTTGAAATATTATTTGCCATGGCGGAGGAATAACAACAAAAAATCCATACATTGTTCAATCTCGAAAATATAGAAGTAGGCCGAATGGTTTTGTCACGGAAGAGTGGTCACCAGTGTACTAACAAAAAGATTACAATAAATTGAAGACTTAAGTTACATCTACCATGCTGATAATCATCATCATCAGTATTTGCCAAATTTGGAGATACTTCATTGAAGTTTTATATTTTAGTTTATTCAAAATAGTGAATTCTATCAAGTCCAATTATGCTATTTTCAGATGTCTATCATACTCTTGATGTCTTTTTCCCAAAAAGAGCGCCCTTAAGCATCCTAAAAGTTCATATGTAAAAATTGCTGGCATTTGGCTAATGTTCCATAGATCCCCATCAAAAGGAACAAAGGTACTAAGATAGGTCTTTGAACCATGGGAACTGTTGTTCCTTTGTGTTAGGAACGTCTCATCAATTTTAGGATATGCTGCTAACGTGCCGTTATGGGAATTACCGACCTTTGGTCGCTCGCTTTTCCTATACATTCTAACATAAATTTGAATATACGTTCTCAACTTCCTTCGTTCTCAAGTACTTTTGGGCCATTCTCCTTTGCTCATTTTAGTTTAGTCACGTTTCTCCGTAAAACAAAACAAGAATCAAAGGATGGTAGTTCGAATATCATTCCATATGACGTCATTTTAAGTGAAACATTTGCCAAATGGATGTGCAGCTCTACCGGTGGTGCTCGCACGAAGGCACATGCAAATCAGATTTGCTCTCGTGTCCTCAAGTTTATTCAGTACTCTCAGGACGATCTTATGTTCGAAGGGATCGAGGGGCCTAAAATTGAATACTTTTTGGCTTCAATGGCATGCTTGTCAGCTTTTTTACATCATTTGGAGGATGAGAAATCTATTGGATTTGCTGGGAGCGTTAGTTACATCAATGCTTTGTTGGAAACAATGGAGTATAGAAAGTTTAAAGGAGTGTCAGCTTCCATCTTATCAAATTTTAGTGCTGCAGAGGTATTTTTGAAGCGCGCCAGAAGATGTATTGCTCGTAAGATGCATGTACAGTGGACTGTAGAATTGGATGTTGATACCTTGGAGAGAAAAGGACATTGGGCATCACTAAAAGACTTACAAAAGGTCATACCGTTTCACATGGGACGATACAAGAAAATAGTGGCCAAATGTCGAGAGCATTCAGCAGAAGTTTCAGCGTCTGATCTAACTTTTTCAACGAGATTTATAACGACATTTCTCTTCTTTCGTGTCAAGGGTTCTCGGCCAATGACATACCAATTCCTAACAATTGGCATACTACGTGTTTGCTTGTCTATGAAGCTATTGGCAAGTATGTGCACCCAACACGTTACCAACAAATAATAAAAAACAGAGTCCTGATGTTCTATCCCTCGAAGAACAAGAGCTAATACTTCAAATGTTGCAAGGATTCATTATTGCAAAAAGCGTTCGAGAGTCGTTCTCGAAAAGGGGAATCACTGTATTTAGAAGCTGAGGGGAGAATCTAGAGAACAACTCGACAGCTCTTTGAAAAAACTCGTCAGTGTTTCGACGGGTGCGGAAGACTCTGAGTTGGACTCAGTGGCGAAGCCAAAGGTCCTGCTTGTCCTGCCGGGCAGGACCACGAATTTCCAAAGATAACAATTTTTAAAATATTAAAAATTCATTCATTTTATGAAATCATTATATGCCTGATTCAAAGGCATTTCTTGTCTTATTCTACACTTATACTTCGTGGCTGTGCCCTTTTTCAATTTTGAGACACATGGTGACTGGAATGGAATTTCGAGTATCCCGTTCGTAAATTGATAACGTCAAAAATTTAGCCCTGTGGTCAGTCCTGCCCAATACTCGTAGGCAGGACTAAACCCTATGTTCGGTCCTGCCCAACAATGGGCAAAAGCCTTGTAGCCCTGTTTTTGGTCCTGCCTCACAATAGAAGAAAACAATGGCACTCCTGACCACAGAATAGAAATGACACTGTGTGACACAGAATGACACTCTTTCATGAAGGCAGGACCTAGACTTTTGGAGCCCTATGTTTCGGTATAATTTGTTGATTTTCTGTGCCGTGGTCAAAGGTCACAAAGAATTTTCACTCAGGCCATAGTCAGGCTTAACTATTTTGATATCATGGATAAAACAAACTGTAACCGTCATGATTCTGCTGCTGAAGAGGTTTTTGCTGCTAGAAGCTTCGGCCCTACACTGTCGTCACTTGATTTATACAAGAATCAATCGTTTCAAGACGAGTGGCACTTATGGAAATCAAATTGTTTAGGGTCGTTCTGTCGGTCCTATTTACTGTTAAAGTCAAGAATATCACAGACATCGCGAGAAACCTGACATTTAATAGTTTTCTCTCAGACTGCAGAGAGCAAAGGAAGTCATATTCGAAGGCCTATTATAAACAGTAGAAAAAGTTTGGCGCCGCCGCCGAGAGAGAATCTTCGTTTTATTGTACCAGGAAAGTCGAGATGGAGGGGAGATGGAGTGTGCATGACAGAAAAATGGCTTGCTTAAATTTAATTTCAGCAGTTCGTCCTCCTGCCTTAAACAGGAATTACCATACAATTCAGAGGTCCCGATGAAAAGGACGCTTTGAAAAGGATGAAAAGGAAAACAATGGTAATTACTGGGAGCTTTTGTACTCGGTGACTCAGATTGTTTTCTACTGGCAAAATGTCAGGGGTCTCCTCAGATATTTCAAGACCCTATCTACCGTGCATCAGACATATCCATGTTGTGACAAAATATTTTTACTTTTTTAAAACAATTTGAATCAATTATGTTTCCAGTATGTATTACAACTGTATATGCCTATCTGTACAAGCAATTTCTTTTTAGTCAATGATTTCAAAATTGTCAACCAATGAAAACATTTTCAAATGTGACTTATTTTAGAAAGAACTTTTGTAATGCTCTTTTGACAAGGATCCGAACCTTCATCCTTTTTTTTCCAAAATGTGGCAGTGAAAAATGTTTCACTGCAATCTTGATTTCAACATATCCAGAAGGGCGTTTCCCCCTTTTCCGAGGGGCTCTAAGGGGGGCTCTACGCGATTTTTCATGGGGGCGAGGCCCCCAGACCCCCTTAGGACAGGACCACCTGTTCTTGGTTAGCTTCGCCACTGGTCGGACTCGGACATTTTCATTACACAGAGCAGTACCAAACCTGTGGAAAAGACAGACAGCGACTGCCAGATGACGTCAAATCAAAAGCGTATAACACCATTCACTGAGAAGGAGAAATTGAATTTGCTAAAGAGAATAAACAAACATGGTTATGGCAAATGGGGCAAAATACTTTCGCACCCGAGCTTACATTACTAAATATTATATTACTTACATTACTATACATTATAAAATGTTTGGCTGGGCTTTTCCCTATAAAGTTTGACAAGGCAGTGAATGGTCTTCCGTTCTCGCAATGATTTTGGCTTCTAATCTCGGATGGGTATGCCGTACTATACATTATAAAATGTTTGGCTGGGCTTTTCTCTATAAAGATTGACAAGGCATTGAGTTGTCTTCAGTCCTCGCAATGATGTTGGCTTCTGATCTCGGATGGGTGTGCCATACTATGCATTAATCCCCTCTTGGCTACCTGGTCATAACTATAAAAAACCTAAGTTAAGTTAGCTTGTACATTACCCAGGGTGGGAGTAGGTGTCAGGCATTGGGCGTTTGTGTATTGGCCCATGCCTGCCTGACCGAATTAATCAAAATTTTACGGTCGGTGATTGGCAAAAGTAAATTTCCGGCAGGCGCCAATACACCAGTACCGCAGAGGAATGGAAGACTGCAGAAAACATTGGTAGGTAGAAAAGGTTGGAGCATAGGATAGAAAAGCGGGTCGGGAGGGTGGGGAGAAAATACAGCACACTGCCATAAATATGACTCGTTGAGTTGGCAGCTGGATGCAAAGAGGGCGGTTAACAAGACCTCGTGGTTGAAATACAATTGCTGCACTTAGGATTGCTGCTTCACAGCGACCAAGTGTATTAACTCCGGTTAAACCGGGCTCTAACCGTCATTTATAAAATGTTGGGCTGGGCTTTTCCCTATAAAGTTTGACAAGGCAGTGAGTGGTCTTCCGTCCTCGCAATGATGTTGGCTTCTAATCTCGGATGGGTGTGCCATACTATACATTATATAATGTTGGGCTGGGCTTTTCCCTATAAAGTTTGACAAGGCAGTGGCCTTTGATTATGGCATCGAGATCACCAGCCCATCAACATGAGAACGAGGTCAGAAGCCTTGGATATCCTTGCAAACATATGGATGCAAGCCCAGCCCAAAGAAAGGTTTTGTATCTATCATATCAATGAAATGACAATGAGGTTATAAGACCATTTTATTTCAAGGCTGGAAGACGAACCTTTGTCTGTAACCTATCGACTGAAGCCATTTAAAAGGTTTAATATATTATCTAGTTACAAATTTTCCTCGTGCAAGTCTCAGCATTGTAATATTTGCTTTAAGAATTGAAGCTACTGGCGTGTAAGCATTTCACAGGCGTTTATGATTCTTTTAGAGAAGAGAATAACAAAAATCACAATTTTACTTGAAAGTTTTTTATTCAGATACACTCTCCTGGGGATACCTATAGTCTTCAATTTTAAATGAAATGTGGTGTTTAAGGGGTTCAGGGTACTTATCTAAGACGACAATGTAATACCCATCAATTGGAATATGAAAAATTTTAGTTGACAATTTATACTTGCTACTAAAGACAATGCCATTTTTAATAGTCTCTAATGTGGAATAGTTCATCTTTGCCTATTTTTCTCTGCTCACATCAAACACGATGTATCGCTTTCGTTCCAGGCATAAGCTGTGTCTTTCATTGTTGTCGACGTGAAATACAAAGAACTTTTTGTTGCCAGAATGTACTTTGCAAGAAAGGCCTTGCCGGTATTTCCTGTTTTGTCAACAACGAAGGTTATTCTATGTGGCCCCTGGCAGCGAAGCAGACGCAAAACCTCTTCTTGCCATGGTCGTAGAAGTGCAGTTCTAAACTTGTCCAAAATCCTTTCCTTACACTTCTCATTTTGCTTCCGCTTGATGCTTTTGTCAACTGAGGACTGACTATGTATCCAGGTGTCCCCAAATTCTTCCAGCATGGCATCTTCGGTGGCTTCTTGCATTCGTCTCTCTCTCATCATTTCAAATTGACTTTTTTCTCTGTCTTTGAATTTATTCTCTCAAATTTCAAAAAATCCTTGCCCACACTTGCACTGAGCCTTGTGCTTCCTCGACGAGCCTCTAGCTATTTCTATTTCCAGTCGCTCTGGTCTTCCCTCAATATTGAGTATTGTTTCAGCGCTGTTCACTCTTTTCTGGCATTTAAAGATAATATATCCACGGAGGGATTGTGCTTGCCCTTCGCTGTCTACCTTCGATGCTATAAGTCTTCTCTTCGCTGTTCCAGTCGCTCCATGACATCATCTGGAAAACACTTGTAGACAAATGTCCAACACTTCGCTTTCGCTCCTCTTGCTCTCACTGCCATCGTACTCTTACTCTCCCCCAACAAACTGACAGAGTTTCTGCCTGAAACTTATAGGAACCAAGGAATCCCAAGGGTGAAGAAGGAACCAAGGAACATGAATTTTGGGAAATGGTCATCATCATCATCATCATCATCATCATCATCATCATCATCATCATCATCATCATCATCATCATCTCAGAAGAATGGCATAACGTGCCACTATGTTTACAAAAGTAACGATAACGACCCAAGTGGAATCAAGAATAGAAAATTGAATTGTAAAAGGAAACAATACAGTTTCTTCAATAAAAATATTTGCACGCTTCGGCCAAGTCTTGTCCAAAAATTTATTATTCACTGTATTACATATTTTTTCAATTGGTGTTGTATTTTACAAAAAGTTCATTGGAATTCGCTGCCAGTTGAATTTGTTTTATTTTCTGTTAACACAAGGTGTATACCTTTCCAAAAATTGCAGTTGAAAGTTTCTTGGTTGGCGAAGAGCTATTATTGCTGAAAATGCTGAATATAACATCCCAAGTCAAGGGAACCACTCAACAGATACTTTATAAAATCAACAGTTTAAAAAACTTCGTTTAACTTTTATCAACGCATCATTACATAATATGCTTTAATTTTACCATGTTTTTAACAATCAATTTGCAGACTTAATTAAGCCTTGCTTGCCATCGATGCTAATCCAACAAAGACGTATAAAATAGTATTTTGGAAATACTTCCTCAAAAAAAATATTAATAAATTTGTACTATCAAATTAGTACGACAGTTTTCGTGATTATTTGATATTTGCGCAATTGAAACCTTTTTGATCAACTATTTTTCCATTCAGTCCCAGCGGCTTTTTTTAAGTTCTCTGAACCACTTTTGCAATCGTTTTGATGAAATGAATATCTCTTTCAATAGATTACATTGCACATGCCCAAAACACTTGACTAAAGAAGACAGACGAAGAAAAAGAAAATGGAAAAAGGGCCTTTAATGAAGACAAATGATAGGTGCACACAAAGAAGGATCGTTTAGTTTCCTTTGCTCTTTAGCAACATTTTCCTTGATTGAAATTTGTGTATGAAGGAAAAAAAGGCCGTTGTAGCAAAATGGTTTCAAGTTTTCTCAATACGGATTTTTTTCCCTTGGTACACCCTGTCAGCCATCTCTGTAGAAATATATTTCATTGACTTTTTTGAATTTTTGAATCATGATGAAGTATTCTCATTGTTGATGATAAAGGATTTAAACACCAAACAATGGTCTGTTTATGAATAAGTAACTGCCTTTTCTTACCACGCAAGCCTTCTGGTTATTCGCTTTTAATGAAACACCTCTTAATTTTTAAAGGTTGGAGTTCAGTTTTAGTTGGCAGTAATTATAAATGATCATCAATCTTAAGATTTATGTCCCAATAACATTGGTATCACTTGATATTTCACTTTTATAAACATAGTAAAATAACTTTTTTACTCCTAATCACTACATGCTGTCCCAGAATTTGGTAGTTAATCTTGGTATCGTATCAAGGTTTTTTTTTTTTGATATTCAGGGATTTGTATGACGATTTCCAAAAGAGCAAACAGTTCAACGATAAAGATGTTGAAATGCCTGTGGATCACAAGCTAAGGAAAAGGTCAATCCGTGTCATCTACTTGATTTCCCTTTTCGGTGGAATAGGTAAAATAATTTTTTTTCTGCCATTCTTTTAATGTTTGTAAAACTTTATAAGTTTTTAGATAAGACTTTCTTTGTAATGGAACCCTGTAAATTGCTTATTCTTTTTCTCAGTTTCACCAAGAATCTGGAAATACGATAAATGTTTATCAGCAATATTTTACAAACCATGATTTGTTTGTGATTATTACTTGAAAATGCTTTGAATCGAATGATGAAAAGAGAGAAAAAATTGAGAAAGAAAAAACTCTTACTAAGTTACTTTTACTCTTTGCAGCGTATACAATTACAATGCCATCACTCTGGCCCTATATGAAAAAGGTATGGTCAAAAGTCTTCTGTGTTCTTTTCCTGTCAAATTTTAGATTAGCACAATATTTTCAAAAGTAGAAGGACATAACATTAAACTTTTTTCTTTAGCATTAGAACTTCTTGAATCGAGCACTTATTTGCAATAAATAAACTAGTGATTTCTTAAAATTTGAATAATGTAGTTTAGAAGTGTTGAATAATTTAGATATTTTTTCATCGATCTTATCAGTGTATATGCTCAAGATGACAACGTACTTATCCATCAAACTCATTGACATTTTTCTTTGCCACTCTATTTGTGTAACTTGATGTTTATGTATTTTAGTACGTTTGCATTTGTTTCTTGTTCACCCCCTCTTTTAGCTTGATCAGTTTGTGAAACCATGGTATCTGGGAATGGCCAATGGCGGCTATAGTCTCGGACAGCTGATTGGTTTGGTTGTATTTAGTGCATTCCACCAAACTCATGGAGCCCGCACGCCTCTTTTTGCATGCTTTCTGCTCAAATTTTCTGGAGATTGTTTGCATGTGTTTGCAGCAGCATTTCCTGGAAGAAATGGAGTAACCATGCTTATAGCGGCACGATTTGTAACCGGTTTGTCAAATGGTGCGAAAATCTTGCTTTTCTAACACTGAACAGATATTTAAATTGGCGCCTTTTCTTGCATATAACTTTGGATCCGAACTTCGACAAAAATTACCACTTAATTGATTGTAATTGTTTTGGTTTTTTCCAAGCTATCGAAGAGAGTTTTCACAACATGGGGACAGAGCAGTATCCTGGTACTTTCCTCGAGTAGCAGAGGGCTTTCGACTCTGAAAGTGGGATTATGTATTTGACTAGAACCCAACCCTCTTGTGTCTGTAGTGTGAGCCATTGATCAAATGATAATCTCATGTGCCTATGTCCTTTTAAAGGTTTATACTATTTTATCGAGTAAATGGTAGGGTGTCATTATATAAATGGTGTTGTTTTGTTACTAGGTCAAGTGGTTGTTTGTCGCACTGTCTTGGCACAATCATCAACTCTGAAGGAAAGAAAGATAATCTTTGCTTCCCTTTTCACAATTTACGCATTAGGATATGGACTTGGGCCAGGTAAATGTTTAGCCTTTATCTCAACCAAGTTAAGAAGACGAGCTTTGTTGTGCATCATAGTGGCGGATCCAGCCAAAAAATTGAAATGAGATAGAGGATCGACCACGCCCTTAAGACCACACCAATTTCTTGGTCACACCCTTATTATTTACTGTAATTTCTTATGTAGACCATTCTCAAGACATAAGCTGTGCTTAAGTGAAATTTCAAGTATCCTTACAACAACTTTCAGAAGCAACAAATAATCTTATTCAATATTCTGAGGATGGATATTCTAAAAATATTTATGGTATTTAGCCGAGGAACACCATAGAATAAGAAAAAAGACACATTTGGCAGAATTTTGAAATGTCGCCTAAAACTTGCATTAAGTCGCACAATTAGATATGAAAATCAGACCTGTTGGAAATTATAAGTTACATAAAGCCAGATAAAATTTGCAATTGTTGAGAGCAACTTTTGTTAAACAAAGAATAATACTTTTGGCGAACTTTGTGAGCCTGACTTTTATTCCTGGTGCCTTCTTAAATTTACAATAATTCCCAAAGATTTTCTAAAAGTTGGCCCTTTTTGACTAGAAAAATTTTGAAATGCCCAAAAGTGACAGGGTTTCATCAAGCAGATTCTCGACGTATGTAGCAACCCACCAAAAACTGCGAATATTTGTTGCATAGAAGCGTTTGCAAGCTTTTCTAAAAAAGTAGCAATTGGCTGCCGGATTACAAAACAGGCTCAGGATCAGCAAACGACGTCATCAAGCGTCTTGAACTTTCAGATCTACCACTGGAAGACGTAATGTTTCACAAATATGATCCAGCTGCAAAAATGTCTAGAAAATTCAATCGTGCTCAGCAGAAGATCAACGATCTGCTTGGAAGGGAAATACCTTACACAAAACGTGTGATAATCTTGTGATAGAGCATGGCTGTAAGGCCTCTTTGCTTATTCAAAAGGTGTTTGCTGTTTTGAAAGAATATTCGTTATATTTAAAAAGAGCACTAAAAGAAATGCGTTCTCGAGAGAACATAGAAAAGATGGGGAAAACTTTTTGAAGCTGAAAAACCTGTCAAAGACAAGATGGTCAGCAAGGGAATAACAAATCAATTAGGACATCAATATTTTTAAAATACTTTTAGTGAATGTTTAGTAACGAACAAAATATTTCAGGTAAAAAAGGCGTTTTCATAGAAATCAAGTAGATTCAACCATACATCCCCAGTCGCAAAAGCTTGGGACGTTCCTGAGTGCAAGCACCGCTTTGGTTTAATCTGTAATTGACAAAACGTTTCTGGTGCTCTAATTACCTTCATCTATTCGCCTTTATTAGATGTCTTCCCAGTCGAAGAGCGAAAGCCCCCCTCCCTAGATGGACGAAACTGATGACGATAAAGCAAGGTATAAATAGCAATTGCACAGCAGCTTGAGAAATAAATGTTAAATTGTCTCCAATTTAATTGTTGGTCTGTTTTGTTTGACCATACAACTGTTAAATTAAAATTCGAAACTGGTGACATGATCTATTTTTTTGCTCTGAATTTAAACAGACTCATGCTTCGAAACTACATGTATTTCGTGTTTCGGTCAAAAATGGTATAGCGACTATAAAGTTTCGTAAAAATTGTATTTCCTCTACATAGAATGTCTTTCTATATCTATAATTTTTATATCCCAGTAGGTCTTTGTTTAATTTGATCACCATTTCAAAAGTTTTCGTAATCTGCGAACTGCATTTCCCTCACCAAGTTGAAATACTCCCCGTGCTGTTTCCTCTATTGAAGGATCGATCGTACATAATATCTATTATGCTATTTGTCTTGTGTTTGCCCCTGGCTTCCCCTCAGCAGCATCAGAATCAACAAACTTCGTCGATTAAAAGCAGCCATATTCGATTTTCATAAACAACAATCGAAAAGCTTGATTTTCGATTTTTGGACTTTATTTCGAAAGATTCTTCCGATGTAGTGGAAGTGGAGATTAAAGTCGGAAAACTTCCGTCGTTCGAAAATCGGAGATCGGATGCGAAATCCGAAATTCGAACGAAGAGGAAACAGTTAACAAATATTTTGAAAGAGGGGTTTTGTTTACCATCTTCCACTCGGAGTGTTTTACAAAATGGCGGACCATGAATCTCGATGCTTGTAACGATGCTGCCTAGTCTGAATCGTTCTTAACCATTTAGTTTTCATCCAATTCCACGCTTCGAGAACCTGTTTTCCACCTGTTCGTTAGGCAAAACAGCCCGTTACGACGAACTCTTCTCTTCTTTCCGCTGCCGTACGAGCGTACAAATTCTGTTTCTGTAAAATTCGTAAGATATTTCACGACACCCTTTCTTTAAATTGTTAATCGCACATTTCATAAAAGCTACATCAACAAAGCAATGTAAGCTTTGATCTTTGGATTGAAAAAGTCGAATTCAGAAAGAGAAAGTATCACCTAAAAACAATCGTAAGTGTGCATTAGTTTTTGAACAGAAAAAGCAGTGTCTTTGGAAATACAAGCATTTTTAACATTCATATGCTCTTTAAATAAAATAATGATAAATTTTCTGTTTCAGGGCTACAAGCTGTTCTGGCATTCATTCTCAAAAAAGAATATCGTCATTCGTTTATCATCATAGACGCCTTCAACGCTCCTGGCTGGCTTGGAATGGTTTTTCAAATTATCAGTTTCAGCTCTGTATTGATTTTATTTAAAGAGTACAACTTAACGAGCGACAACGAGACGAAAACAGGCTAGTGCGAGTTAAAATCATGTATAATTCTTTACTTAATATATATAGGTAAGTTTTCTGGATTTATCTTAATGGCTGCTTTACTAAAAACAAATATTGAAAAAGCATATTTTCCACTTGAATAACAATGAGATTGATAATATGTTTGCTTGCTTTTATTATCTTCTTAACAATTCAAAAATTGACTTCTTGCTTCATTCTTTATTTTAGATGACTTGCCAAAACCAGATACTTTTGCTCTGATTTTGGTCGCAGTTTGCCATTTTCTCATCTACTTAGTGTTTGCAGCAGTTGAGACGTAAGGAAGCGTTATCAGTTCCTGAATTTGAAACAGCGTGTTATTAAGCCTTTCTTCTTTTCGAACTTACCTTCTTGACTTTTCTGCAACGATGGATTATATAAGTTTAGAACTCTGAATATTGAAATAGAAACACATAAAAGAAGTATGTAAAATTACTTATTATATGACCACACCCAAAAGCAGTGTGATACGCCCTTTTGTCGGCAAAATACAATAAGATACCGCAGAACTTTTTGGCTTGCACATGCTGTCTGCCCACCTTTTCAGTGCCTGCATTTAACTATCCTCATAATTGTGCACTTTTGGGAACAAAGCCACGCCACTATACTCCATTAAATCCTCTATTAATGATACATTGCATTTTTTACTGCATAACAAGTATTTTCATTAAAAACGTATCCTGATAAATATGGACCCTTTACAAGGTACAAAAATTTTAAACCTGCACAATTCACGACGCTGTTACAGCGGTAAAAAGCTGTTTCAATTTTTATAAAGTTCTTGAATGATCCAGCAAATGTACCGTCTGCTTCAGAATTTTTAGATAAGACAAATTCTTTATAAAAAGCTCCATTTACTTTTTTGGAAAACATTAGCAATCATGAAAAAAAATCAAACTCTTTGTTGCTCGTTTTACCCTTTAGGCTGACAGCTCCTCTGATGACAGATGAACTAGCAATGACAAAACGAGCATCAGTTCTCAATGCTGGCATCCTGTTGTCCTCCCTTGGACCTATTGCAATTATATCACTTACCTTTGTCAAGTGTTCATCTAAAAGGTAACGCTTTAGCATTTATTCCATAACCAAATTTATATTTACATTTGCAAGTTGAAATTTACCAACTTATTTCTTGGTCTTTAATCAATCAAGAAGCAAAAATCCATTGTTTTTTTTCATTCAAAGAAGTATCCGACCCGCATTACTTTCTTGAGATAAACTTCTCAGAAAAATATAAAGCTACTTTTGGCAATATAAATAAAACAGGAAAGTACAAATAAATCCACTATTACATGTTATCGAATGTTATGAAAAACTGTTTTCCAACTTCTTCTTTGATCTAGAGTGAGTGAAAGGCAAGTGATTTTGGTAGGATGTACAATTGCGTTGGTAGGCTTTGTCATTTTTTTACCCTGGGGAAACACATATCCAACTCTTCAAACAGCAGGTGAGCAACGATACGATATACTATTCTAATAATACATTGTCACGCCAATATTATACAAATCCCTGCAATTGTATCAAATGTAAGGTTAATGTTAGCATCCTACAAAAAAACAATATAACAGAATGCCGTCTTCTCAATTTTAGAGTTTGTCAAAGTTGGAAATCTGACTCAATTTCGTTTGAAAGAAGGTTGCCCAGCAAAGTACCAGTGGTGCAAAAATACACCTAAAATACACCTTGGACAATTAATAATTGCTGAATTGATGGCTTTGATTGGCTACACATTGCCATATTTAGTTACAAATGGACTGTTTTCAAAAGTTGTTGGTCCAAGAAAGCAGGTACTTCTATCTTATAATATCTTTTTCAAACGAAAAAGGCTGCTCATGTGGTGATTTAGTTTATGACAGGCATTTCTAATTCCCGGCCCGCGGGTCAACTCTGGCCCGTGGGTTAACTCAGGCCCGCAACAAATTTTCATCCTGCCCGCTGAATGCTTTTGCCTAAAAAATATCTCCTTTCCAAGACCTTTTTCTTTTTCATGTCAACATCAAAATAGATAAAACTTTGGAACCCATTATAAAAAACCTTAAGAATATTTTTTTGGATTTTTTTCCGTTAAAATCTATGTTAGTGGAAGATTCTGTCCATCCTTAGACTAGTAAAATCTAGTAAACCACCCATGGTGGCTTATACTATATACACTCACAATCATCACATTCTCCTCTCACTTTCAAAAACGTTTCACAGTCCCTGGATCTGACTACAAGGACTTCAAGTCCACATAACAAAGTCTTACAATTATTATCGTCCCAAGCTATAAATTGCACAGTGAGGGCAAAACAGCGATCTTCTGACACAACCTGGTACAGAGAAACGTCAAGCTATGAAATATTGTGTAAATTTTTTTCTGGGATTATTTGTTATGCTACATTTTGAAGCTTTTAATCCAACCTCTTTCATAAAGTCATCCCTGGCCTCGGGCCTGTGAATCCATCGTGCATTGCTCAATGAACCAACACCTCCAGCATCTAGCAAGCACCATGTCCTTCAAAGTCGTTATTGGCCTCCCCTTTTCCCTCCAATCATCCACCTTTCCTAAACTTATTTTAAGAAAATAAGCATACTAAGATTTTATGAATAAAGAAATAATGGGCCTGTCTATCTTCTCTTTAATTTAGCTTAGTAAGTATGAGACCTTAATTTTATTTTGAGCAGTTCTTTTAACAAAGGTATGTAAAAGTTGAAAATTTAGTAGCCCCCGGAGAAAATCTACATTTTCTTTCTGGCCCAGCATTAAAAATACTTAAGAATTTCTTATGCCAAATTATTTTAGCCACGGAATTAGTCAACACGTTACAATATATTTCAACTGCCTGATTTAAACAAAGCAAATATTTGTGAAGAGTATTTCCCATCTAGACTGTTTATCTAGAAAATTGAAAAAAAACATTGGAATATTGATGCAAACAATTTGTTTTTCTACAGGGTTTTTATATTGCTGCTCTGTCTGCCAATTCGTGTCTATCAGGGATCACATCACCATTGTTAGTGGCGTATATTTACGAACATTTGGGACCCAAATATGTTTTCATTACGATTGCTTCTATTTTATCACTTTTTATTTTAGTCTTCACTTACTTCTATAGCAGGATAGTACCTTTTGAAGAATACATTAAGAAAAACTAGAGTATGGAAATCAAAGTTTTTGAAGTTTGTTAGATTTTTTTGACTAACAAAAATAAAGTTTTAATGAAATGTTGTGTTGATTTCTAGTTAATCGACTTTTCCTTGATTTATCAATTTAGCAGTTAAGGAATGTAAAGCATTGAGTAAAGTTTTGGAAAGTATATTAGGGTAAATGTAAAGTAAATCGTTCACGCATACCTAACCAAATTATATCAAATCTGATATCAAATTCTAATTTTTCAAGGCCGGTGTAGTATGCTAATCGGCCCCCCTATGCAAAAGTGTCCCCTTTGAGGCAGTATGCGTATCAGTAACCTTCGTGAAACGGGTAGCATTACATTGACTATGTGGTAATGGCGGAAGTGTATAGCGAAGCTTCGAAAAAAAGTTCAGGATGCTGATAAATTCTTAAGTTCAAGATGACTGTTAAATTTACTGGAAATCAGTGGCGTAACGCACGGTGTGCACCTTTAAGCACAAAACCAAGGGCCCCGAAACGTTTGGGCCCTGAAGGGGCCCTTAAGAAGTTTCTCAAAAAAAATATTTTTGGATGTATGCATATGTTTCTTAATAGTATTCACAGCAGCATTGAAATGAGCGTATTTTTTTGTTGAGCAACCACGATATTAGAGATATCTAAAATCGAATAGATTTCCTCAATGAAGCAGTTTGAAAATGGATATCTTTCCAGTCTAGTAATGCTTTCAAATGCACCGGTCGATGTTCTTGCTTTCATTTCACGATGTCTTCAAATCCCAAGCGCGTTTATGAATCTTGTGCGAGCAAAGGGACCGAAATGAAACGAAAAGTCGAAGCAGCTAAATCAAACACAAAGAAAACTTCCCTTTTTTAAAAAAGCAAAGACCAAGATCTACCAAGTTCAAGTCTCGCTACGCAGAAGTCACGAGAAAAGTCACGAGCTCTGTCTTTGATGAATCTTCTGAAACTCTTGAAAGGAACGATGAAGTGCAAATTAACCTTTAACTCAAGCAATATCATACCGCTAGATCTTCCAAAATCTTATCCAACTGATCATGGTCATCTTTTTGAAGATGTGCTTGATGCTGATGTTTGGAGATTGATTTTGCAGCATGGGTCATGCCGACCAGGTGGTTCATTAGAGTGCATTAGGGAAGATGGATACATCTATACAAATTTTACTGCTAGATATTCTAATAAACACATTAAAACATTTCAGTTCTAAGGCTATGGCTCTGTTATTCGATCCATGGAAACATGGGAAAAGCTTAGATGAAGATCATGAGGAATAACAAAGGCAGCAGAATTTATCCTCGAATGTTGTATATTAGTTCTTTATGCTTTTCAGGAAAACGTCAAAGAGCGAGTACTCCAGTGGCGTAACGGAGCAGTGTGGGGCCCTTACTTAAAGAAGTTTTTCTGTATAATTATAATTCAATTCTTATTAATGCTTTCAAGTATTTTGCAGACCTTTTTCAGACATTTTTTCAGACCTTTCAGACCTTTGGGAGATTTTTGGTAGACCTTCTAACCAGTTCATAGACTACAATGTTAGTTTAATTTTGTGGTTCTTAACTTTCATTAGCCAGACCTAATCAAGAAAAACAAATCAATAATATTACTTATGGATATGATAAGAATAAATGCATATGGATATAAAATGCACAAAATCAACTGTGTTAGCCACATCAAGGGTAGGTAGTACCTAGGTATTTCCTTGTTTGCCACTTAGCCTTTCAGTGTATCTTTCAAAAGAGGTAAAGGAAATTGTGGTGGTTTTGAAAAAATAAAGGAAGTGCAGAAGTTTACAGCTGATATTTCATACAAAATCTCAGTGTAAAAAGATTAGTTACTAATTGGAGTGGAGACCATCCTACTGTAGGTATTGGGGCTGCAAATTTTTTATATGGCACAAGGACCTTTGGGAGCTTATCTGACTTTCTGGAGACGAGATGTCTACAAATTGCGATTGTTCCTCAAATTTGAAGGGAAGGGAGGGGGGGTTCTTTGGGTGAGATCAGATACCAAGATTCTGCATAGAAAATTCAGAATTCTGCAATAACGCAATTCTGCAAGGAAATTTTCTTTTTACCGCAATACCGAGCTTTCAAAATGAAAACTACAAAATATCTCTGAGTTTAGATCCAGTCACGTGAATTTCGATTAATTCTATACATCAAATTTTATGTAAAACTGTTTTATGCACGATACAAGCATGCATTATATTGCCCCTACATTGGAAAATTTGCAATATGTACACAACTCTTCTAATCACCATATATGAAGCTTGACCCTTTTTTATCAAACTATCTAGCATATATTAATGGCGAATCGTATCTTGCAATTGTCCTAACAGAGACTCCTTACTGAAAGGTTTTATGTAAAGATGTAACTAGAATATCAACGACATAGTTGGGTATCAAAGGAGGGGACATAGAAACTGCTTTGACAAAGAATTACATTCTTGCTTCTGATACCAAAGAGTCTGAGTAAAATGGATTATCTGTCAACGTTAAAAGTTGAAAACATTATTTCGCTAATGCTTACTAAGAATCAATGGAGATAAAGCTGGACACTGGTCACTAGGCAACTGAAAACTGATCATAATGAAACTCCTCTTCGCTACGAGAAATTCCATACAATGATGTATTTTGGTACAGGTCATTTCAAATACAAATTGAATGAGATTTGATCTTTTCCAGAACAACAAGACTAATATTCGCTGATTCTCTTTAAAAGAAATCACAGTAATCATTTAACATAGCCCTCGTCGAATTTTTCCAATCTTTCTTCATTTCAGAATTGAGGAAAGATACTCCACTTTTTTCTCTTTAGAAAGAATCCGAGTATTAACAATAAATCGAAGTTTAACCAAAAACGGAATAAAAAAATGGATACACAAAAACATATTAATATTCAAGTCCAAAGTTTCAATTTTCAAATCAGGGTCGTAAATCTGTCATGTCAATTGGGGGGGGGGGGGTCAGCAGAGCTTGAGCGGCAAACGACTTAAGAAACAAAAAGAAAGATTATTAGATTTTGTAAAGTTATTTCAGCTCTATAGAAGATATTTACAGATATTTTTGGTAGAAGGTATTTACGGACACTTTTGCATGGGGGGACCGAAACGCATATAACACCGGCTAGAAATTAAATGAATTATTTAATTTTCTTTAGCCTTCCGCCATTATTTATTCCTATATTTAAGCCATGCTATGGAAACAGCGGTTTTCTTTTTAGAATGAAGGGTCTTGAGACAAAAACACTGCTGTGACACTGCTTTTGTTGCAATTCATCCTGAAAGTTTTTCGGAATTTGGCCTTTATATAGAGGCTCAGCTACATATTGTAAGATTACTTTTTTGGAAGGCCTAGTTTTTGTTATGGTAACAATTTTCTTGCCTTTCAAAGTTGTTGTCTTGTTCTTTCTAAAGGCTGGTCCATTTGGAATTATTGTTGCTAGTGCTCCTCAGATTGAGACATTTTCATGTTTTGTTGGTGTTTCTTTGCATGGTACGGAATCGACCTTTCATTGTTGCGTCGGTTCCTCAAATGATGGGTGTCGACCATCTTATTATTATTTTTATTATTATTATAACATTATTTACAGTTGGTTAAAATACTGTTAGTTCTTACTTGAACTAATTAAGACCAACTATTTACATAAAAAGAAATTCTAATTACAATAAATACAATAAATATGTACTTCTGGTGAGATTCCCACGGACCTTTTATCTACATATTTTACATGTGCAACTATCACCTTTCCACTCTTTAATTGATTTCTTAAAGCTAGCACTGGCTGTCAGGCTTTTTATTGAGTCAGGTAAAGTGTTCCAAAAGATGGCACCCCTGAAGGATAGTGAATCATTCCCATTTGTCATTGTGTTTGTGCTTTGCAACTGTAGAAGATTTTTAGTCCTTAGGTTATAGGCTACATCTTTTGCACGGAAGGTTTACCGCATAAAAGATGGGTTTTCCGAATTGAGGCGTTTATATATTTCTAGCATCAATTTTTCCAAATTTTGTGTGTGAATAGTGCTTTCGCTACCCCGAGCTGAAAGTTCAGCAAAGGGGGCTGCGAAGTCCCCCCACATCATTCTCAGTGCCTTTTTGTGGACTCTGTTTATTGCTGCATTGGCATCTTCCCCACAGAACATCCAGATTAAAGGATAATAATTGAAGTTTGACATGATATATGTATTGTAAAGAATATGTCTTTTGTCCTGATCTAAATATTTTGCTACTCGCTAAAATGCGCTGGTCTTGCTGTTTGCTTTCGTGCAAAGTGTGTTTACATGCTCGACAAATTTTAGCCTAGAGTCTATAGTAATACCTAACAGTTTGACTGTGATACCTGCAGGAATGGGTTGGTTATCAATTTCAAACACGTACTCCTGGTCTGGTTTCAGACCAAGATACATGACTTGAAATTTGGAAGGATTTGCAACCATTCCATTGTCCCGAAACCAACACAGCGCAATATGGGTATCATCCCTAAGATAAGATACAGCCCGTTCTAGATACTTTGACTGCATGCATATATAGTATTGTCATCTGCAAAATTACAGTATTCTGACTTAGCAATGACATATGTGAAATCTTTCATGAAAAAGTTAAACAGAAATGGACCTAGCACTGAACACTGGGAAACCCCAGGTTCTATGTTTAGCCATTCACTAAATGAGTTGCCTATCATTTAGAACAAGTCAATATGATAAAGTTTCGAGTTAATTCGAGTTTATTCCCACGGAGAAAATGCGCAGATTCTCCTTTTTTAGAGTCGTCCAACACGTATATCCTTAGGAGACTGTCAATATCAAATTACTTTAGCAAGTTGCAAATAACCTTGTGGGTTTTTTTACGAGGCATTGCCCTTGCATATTTGTTTAAGCACAGTAATGCAGTACTAGTCACGCCATATTTTGCAGCACGAGTCACGCCATATTCTGTGCGTTGTTTCCCCTCACACCCGGGTTCCCTCTATTCGTGTCTACTTCGCGGTTTAGTCCTATATGTATTTCCCTCTGCCTCCTTTTGCCTCTCCTTTTCTCGCACAGTCATTCGATTGTGTGACAGCTGTATTAATCTGATTGGCACGGCAAAAACCTAAGGCAGTTTTATTCTTGGAATCAAACACCGACCAAAAATTGCGTAATTGCTCATGCAAGAAAAGGGCTGATTTAGGGGTCCCGCGGTAAAAATAACCTGTAATTTTGCGGCTCAGATTCCTTTGCAACTTTTAACAGGATCCTTTCAGTCCTTAATTATATCACTCTTAGCTTAACTCAATTAACATGGAAGATACCACAAGGGTTTTATGGAACGAAAAAAACCATCAAATGTGGGAATTAATTTTTCAAAAGTATTTGCTTGCTCAGATTTTGGTTTCTTTAAATATACTTCTTTGCATACTTCAACTTTTTGTTTTTGTCAACGTGCACTGAATCGGCTACCTTCCTCTTCTAGATTTTAATACAACTCAACCTATTTTGAATACATTTGATAAATTCATGCTTTCGTCTTTGCGATACATTCTAAGATCTTTCAATATTGACAAAAAAGCCTAAATCCGATATTTGCAATCCATATATGGCATAGCGCGATAAACCTCCAGCAAAGATGGCGGATTGCACTTAGTGGCATTGATTGGCAGCACGATCTCAGACGCTGTGAAAATTGGGTCCTCGATCTGGAATCGTGCTTTGATTTGTCTCAAAAGCTCAATCATGAAGCAATTACATGGCTGCCGATACACTATGTTTTTGACCAAACATCGCATAATGTGTCAAAAGCAAAACCAATTATGATCTCCAAAAGAATCTTCTTCTCGTTGGAAGAGTTCTTGATTGCACTTCATATTTTTTCTGCATTTGTGATTTCAATGGCAATAAGGTCAAAAAACCGACTGACTGGACCAAGATCATCTTCCTTGCAAATACCCTACTGTTCTTCTGAAGAAACGTCATTTGTTACGTCTGGTTTTATGCTGAGCTTGGTAGCACGTAATTTATGAGTTCCTTTGTGAAATATGTGCCAGAACCATTTTTTGCAAAGCAATTGGTGTTGAATTTTTCTGAGCTCGTGAAAAACCAGAAGAGAACCAAGAAGAAGCCAAGCATAAGTCGAGAAGAAGCTTAGAGAAAAATAAGAGGAAAACCAGAGAAAGCCCTGACCTTTTTTTAGTAAGAGCAATTGACAAAATTTCAAGACAAGACACGGAAAATATTTTGCTGAATTATTGCTACTGTAATAATAATTTAAGAAAAGAATTTTTCCTTGAAATTTTTGCAAATTACAAAACAAAAAATGAATGCCGTGCATATCATTTTAGCGTTGCTTGCTCCATAAGAAGATGACAAAGAGATGATAAGAATCATGTTTCTAATGTCACTTACTGCCATGCTCCTTTTCTATTTAACCCCATGTATACTGATAGCCCTTCTGCCAAATTGAATTGGTCCTCTACAGTAGTTCCATAAAATTGATACAAATACAAAGATACAAAGACACGATAAACAACACATCAAAAAGCTTCTTAATAATTCAAAATAGTCACGAGTTTCAACATTGAACGCTTCTTTAATCAGCTATGCTGTAATTCAATAATATTCAGAAATTTTTTATCTCAGAATTTTAGTTTTTCTAATGTACTCTTCAAAAGGTACTATTCTGCTATAGAAATGAGCGAAAATTAAAATAACAAATGATAAAACAGAAGCTATTGTAATGAATACATATCTGGGTCCCAAATGATCGTAAATATACGCCAGTAGCAACGGTGATATGATCCCTGAAATACACCCACTTATAGACAGCGCAGCAAGATAAAAACCCTGTGAAAAAAATAAAACTATTTGCATCAGTCTTTCAATTTTTTTCTTTTAAATAAACTGTTAATTATACTAATTATTAACAGACTTTTAACAGTACATAGAATATACTCTTCACAATTTTTAGCTTTGTATAAATTGGGTAGTTGAAATATTATGTGTTATCTTGAATGAATTCTGTGGCTGCTTAACTTTATCATAAACTAATTCACCACATTAGAAGTATTTTTTGTTTAAAAAAGGTATTATAAGGTATTACCTGCTTCCTGGACCAACAACTTTTGAAAACAGGCCATTTGTAACTAAATAGGGCAGCATGAAGCCAACCAAAACAATCAACTCAGCAATTATTATTTGTTCAAGGTGCATTTTAGGTGTATTTTTACACCACTGGTACTTTTCTGGACAACCTTCCTTCCATATAGTATGGTTTACATTCCCAACTTTGATAACCTCTAAAATTGAGAAGATAGCATTCGGTTATCTTTTTTGTGTATGATATTAACATAAACAGAACATTTGATACTATTGCAGAGATTTGTATAATATTGGCATGACAATGCATTATTAGAATAGCATATCGTATGGTAGCTCGCCTGTTGTTTGAAGAGTTGGATATTTTTTCCCCAGGGTAAAAATACGATATAGCCTTCCAATGCAATTGTACATCCTACTAAAATCACTTGCCTTTCACTCATTCTAGATCAAAACAGAAGTTGGAAATTAGTTATACAAACAATCGATAACATTTAATATTGGATCTATTTTGAGGGGATAAAAACATCTCATCTTATGCATTACAATAAAAAAATTTAAAGATATGTTTTTTGTACTTTTCTGTCTTATTTAGTTTGTTAGAAATGATTTTCTGTTTTTCTAATAGATCAATAAAAGAAATAAAATGCACATTTTATCAGCCACTAATACTTTTTTTAGTCATAACATTGGATTTATTCTTCTTTAATGATAAAATGCAAGTACAACGTTTTAGTAATTTTTCACTGGTACATGTAGAAAACAAACATGGCAACAGAATAAATACAAAAGCGTTACCTTTTAGATGAACACTTGACAAAAGCAAGTGATATAATTGCAATTGGTCCAAGGAAAGACAACAGCATGCCAGCATTGAAGACTGCTGTTTGTTTTGTCATTGCTAGTTCATCTGCCATTAGAGGAGCTGTTAGCCTTAAGGGTAAAGTGAGTAATAAAAAATTGACATTTTCCGCTTGGGTCCATATATTGGCAAAAAAGCGAGTTTGATGATAAAACAAAATATTTTATCGCACTGTTATTGAATACACGGTAGATTTCCAGCATTAGATAAAAACTTGAAACAGCATAATAGGCCATTATCACAACGTTTTGACAATGTTCATGTTTAGGCATTTTTCTCCTAGCAAAAGGCACATCTTAACTTAATAAATTCGGTGCGTAGATAATTGTTATTCAATGATAAATGCAAGGTGTAATGGCACACGAGATTTTCCAAGGCAAAGTGGCATGGCTTTTCTTGTTTCTTAAACAATGCAGAATTTTGAGTCTAGTTAGATAAACCGTTACTGCAGAAATGAGTAAAAAATTATTTTGAATAGAAGAAAAATATAATAACACAATTGCAAAAACATAGTGATTAAGCTTCCTTACATTTCAATTGCTGAAAAGTCTACATAAGTGAAGCAATAGGTAACTGAAATCAAAATCAGCGCAAAAGTGTCCGGTTTTGGCAGATCGTCTAAAAGGATGAATAAAAAAGGTAGATAAATTTTCTATTCATTCCCAGCTAAAGAAGATAATCAAACAATTTGCCTTGAAAAAAGCAACCATTTTTAGTCATGCTAAAGTTTTTCGTCTGACACTCTTCAGAGTATAGAACGTCAGAGAAAAGATCACAGACCTTATCAAAACATCAACTTATGGGGCACTGTTGATTTGTTCCAAATCTATACTCATCTTAGAACTTGAAAAACTAAAAAAGATTTTTCTAGAAAACGGCTAACCAAAGGATGTAATTTCAGTTTACATTAATAAAAACATCGTGTTAAATCGTGGTACCGATAAGTCCAGAAAACTGAAAAGTTTTGCCTAAGTAAAGGAATATTTATGATAATATTTCCAAGTCACCTCTTTCTTTTTCTTTTTCACTGTTTAAACTGTACTCCTTGAACCAGATCAATAATGAAGTGAAACTAATAACCTGTATAACCATTCCGAGCCAGTCAGGAGCGTTAAAAACGTTTATAATGATAAAGGAATGACGATATTCACTTTTGAGAATGATTGCCAGAAAAGCTGCAAGCCCTGAAACAGAAACGTTATCATTATTGAATTTATAAGTGTACAAATTTTCCACATATTTTTCTACAGAAATAGTTTTTTTCTGTTTCAAAGTTATATTTAAAAATAAAGTTGCGCTTTTCTGTTAACTGCTCTTCCTAAAATCTAATTTTTTAATCATGCTTTCAAAGCTTACAAGAAACGAGGTTTCTCAAAAGGAGTACACCCAACCTGGCTTGTCACGATTTTTTCTTCCATCTCCTTTGGTGATCACAAAGTTGCTTAATTTCTTTCGATCTAGCGCCTGCTTTACAGGTGCTTTAAGGTGTGGAAGTCTCTTTTGAGCCACCTGGTTGAAATTCGTTATTTTTCTTTTCGTTTTGCTTGCTTAGTTTTTCTTTGTGGAAGTTGTATTGTATAATTATTTTAAGTGGCTGTAGTAGATGGAACCCGCCGACAAGATGTCCTTTTCACCTATGGCAGTTACAGGATATTTATTGTTGTAGTTAGTTTTATTTTTGCGATAGAAGAAAAAAGGAAAAGCTCACATTTTTGCTTGATAACATTTTGAAGAACTATACAATAAACAGAAATAGCGAGAGAGTGTCGTAAAACTTGACATTTTTAGGAATTGTGCAATATCACAGTTTTCCCACAAAAAGTGAAAATTACTTATTGTTTAATGCAAGAGGAAGAAGCCTTATGCCTCTTGATATGGGTGGTTCGTCTGTTTATTATCTTCTTCTTACTTACTGCTACTTTTGTATCCAAATACAATATTCATATAATTATTAATCTTTTAATGTTAAGCAATCTGCTGACATTTATCTAATAAGATCGCGTAGAGTAAGGTGAAGTCATGAATATTTAAACCGTTTTTATTACTTTATTATGTTGAATGTTGTTGCTGGATTGCATTCTACTTTCTCATCTCAGTAGCATTATTATGGCTTTATGCGTCAGAAATTCGAAAAGAGGCCAAATAAGTACATGCGAATACAGGATTTTGCCGACGCAAGTTGCTGCCAGTTAATAGACGCTTGCAGAAGATAAAAAAACTATTCTTGATATAAACCTGCAAAATTCCAAAAAAGTCAAAACTACTTTAAAACGTCTTTTCCAAGGCATTTTGCAGATTTTTTCAATCATTAAAGACTAACAACACTAACTCGTTTGGAACTTATAATACCCTATTAGCTTCTTTTTCCAGAAGAGGGTTATACACCAATTTCTTAAAAATAGAAGTGCTTCCCGATCAAGGCGGCAAAAACAATTTCCCCTACGTTTTGAATGTTCTCTTTAATTTATCTTAAACATCAGTGTTATCCAGAAGGGAAAAGATTAATGTATCTTCCTCTAATATTTACTGTGCTAATGATACCCAGCAAAGCTCGTAATTTTCAATATTTGTTATAAAAATGGCTTAAGAGTAGCAGTTACCTGGCCCAGCTGCATATCCTAGAGAGTAAGAAGTGAAAAGGAATGCAAAGCGCATCGTTTTCTTCTTAAGTTCCGTTGATTTTTCTAAGACTGTGCGACAAACAATCTCTTGACCTAGTAACAAATAATACCATTTGTGGATACATTTTTTTACAAGATTACTAAAGTATAAAAAATGTTTAGACCTAATCTCTATACTACATTCTATTGCTATGTGTGTAGTAACAGTCGAATTGTAACAACTTTATGAAGAGATTTATGGAATACAGGGATTATTTCTTATCACCCATGAAATATATTTTTTTTAAAAACACAGAAGAGCGGTAATAGTACACACTATATAGCTTTTTGCTCTTCCCAAAGAAAAGTACAAATGCTAAATAATGAAAATCATTTATTTGACATTTAAAGCCTGGGTACAGATTTTAAGTAACGTGAAAGAAAAAGCAAGATTTTGATAAATACATATCTATAGAAAATTGTCTTTTGTACCATTTGACAAACCATTCAAAAATTTTGCTACTATCACCATGGTTAGTCCGTTGCTTCCAGGAAATGCTGCTGCAAGAGCATGCAGAAAGAATGCAAAAAAGTCAACAATGATGCATGCCAGTAAAGGCACGCGGGCACCGTGAATGTTATGCCATGCAGTAAAAGAAATCCCGCCAATCATTTTCCCGAGAGGATAGCAACCATTAGCGATGCCAAGATGCCATGGTTTTGCCAGCGGATCAAGCTAAAAAAGAAATTACGAGAAGCATATGTAAACGTACCAATAATATTAAAAGGAATCACGTCAAAGAAAAGAAGTTTTAATGTCGTAGAAGAGGAAACACTGCACATTTTGATTTTCATCTAGGATAGAGAAATGCTGATTAAAATTAATAAGACAACAATAAACGTTATTTTCTACCATACATTCTTCATATAGGGCCAGAGTGATGGCAATGTAATTGAATACGCTGCAAAGAGTCAAAGTAGCTCAGTCAGGTGATTTTTCTTTCTGGATTTTCATTCAATTTTCTCAAAATCTAAAGGTATTTTCAATGATACTAAACAAATCAAGGTATTTTCAATGATACCAAATAAATATATCGTATTTCCTGCTTCATGATGAATAAAGAGGAACCGTTTTGCATTACTCGGTTCCGTTTAACAGATATTGATAGAATAAAACAAAATTGTCTCACTTAATGCACCGAAGAATGAGATCATGTAGATGACACGCATTGACCTTTTTCTTAGCTTGCGATCCTCGGGCGTCTCATCTTCATTGTTAAACTGTTTGCTCTTTTGGCAATGGTCATCTAAATCCCTGAACATCAATAAGAAAACCTTGATATTATAACAAGATTAACTAGCAAAAAATGTTTCTTCACTATTTTTATGAAAAGTAAAATACCGATAAATACCAACGTTATTGGAAAACATATTCAAAGTGTCACGAGCAACTAGAAGTTCAAAGATGTAATTTCAGATCATATTTCGATATTTTTGATCAGTTTTTTATAGAACATTAAAAAAGACCCTCTAGAATTTTTTGACTTTATTTGAATGGAAAAACACAGCATTTGTTTAATTTGTATCGTATTTAGAAAAATAAAATTAGTAATATTTTATATTACGAATTAAAATTAGTAATATATGACAGAAAAATGAGTAATATTTTCTGTGAGAACCTCAATTTTTTTCAGTTTTAGATGCTCGAGACAAAAAGGAAAATTCAACTGTGCTTTTGGAAAGTGGAAACATTTTTGGAGAAAAACAGGCGGAAAACAAGAACTTCGTTTGATTCTCGATATTTGCAGTTATCGGATGTACAGATTTTGTAAGTAATTTATGAATTATATCAACCTATCGGACATTTCTTCTTCACTTTAAACTTTCACGTGGTTTTTTTGCTCATATCGTATGCTTGTATTATCCCTCATTCATTTTCTCGTTATGAATATGAAACCAGTATTCTTAGAAATATGAAAACAATCTTTTGGTGGTACAAAACTTGTAAATGGCTTTGAAAAAAGCAAACACTTAGTAAACTAAAGCTTTTCGTCTGACACTCTTCAGAGTTTAAGCTAGGAAATATATATACCCTTAGAAATATGTACTCTAAGTTTAGGTACTGCAATCATTCAGTAAGGCATATTATTCTAGTCACGATGCTCAATCCTAAAGTTCTTGCTGCTGTTATCCGCTCGCCTTAAGGGTAACTTCAACTCTTGAGAGTGTGACATTTTCCATTCAAAAAAAACAATCTCTTAAAATATTTACTTGATAGTGCACTAATATTGAGCCTTGACAAGATAAGAAGCACTCTCGCTAAGAACAAATAGCTAAAAATGAATTGCTATCTCTTTAACAGGCAAGTTTTTTAATTTTTAATGCCCTGATTTCTTTTGATTATCCATTGTTATAAATATATTATCAGAGATAAACATATCAAATTAAAAGCCCTCAAAGTATATTGCCACAAAATAGTTCTGACATGGCCTACACAGGGAAACAAATCCGTTTTAAGGGAACTTGAAACCTTTTTGCTACAATGGCCTTCTTTCCCTTCATAAACAAACCAATGATATTGACTGTCAGTCGAATTGTCAATCAATGAAATAGTGTTTTTCAATCAAAGAAAATGTTGCCAATGAGCAAATGAAAGTAAAAAATTATTTCTCTGTGTGCACCTTTCATTTGTCTTCATTGAAGGCTCTTTCTCCAGGATTAGAAATTTTTTGTTCTCTTCGTCTGTCTTCTTTAGTCAACTGCCTTCGGCATGTGCAATGTAATCTGTTGAAAGAGAAATAAAATCTCATTCCATCAAAACGATTGCAAAAGTGGTGCAGGGAACTGAAAAAGACACTGGGACTGAATAGAGATAATGGAAAAATATTTGATGAAAAAAAGTACTCGAGTTACATAAATAATCATGAAAAGTTCAGTAATAGCTTCATATTACAAACTTATTCAAAAATATTCCTGCTTTGTAATAGAAATAAACAAACATTTAGTAAACTAAAGCTTTTCGCTTGACACTCTTCAGAATTTAAAACGTCAGAACATAGATCAAAAACTCTACGCTAGGAAATATATATACCCAGTTGTGGATCGAAATAGGCTAATCTGGAACACGAGCACATGACTGTATAGGTTGACCAATCAGTGCCGCTTGCCTATTGAGAATGAACCTGTAACGAGCTGGTTAAATACAGTGGCACAGGGAATTGTTACTCTAGATGCAAAGTAAGTAACTGCAAAGAACTTCTTTCAGCTAGATGCAAAGTGATAAACCCTGCTTGTAAGCGTGCAAACTCTGTTCTTAAGCAGCAAAATGCATACAAATGTTTATATTTTACGCGGTTGGTGTGATAGTGTTTATGATACAGAGTATAAGACAGAATTAACATTTCTAAAAAAGAAAAATGGGGGAAGTTCAGATCGGAAATGGATACCAAATTTTGCGGAAATATATCGCTCACAAGCAGGGTTTATTTTAACGTGCGGTGATGACCACTTTGTGTAGTGATACAATCAAATTTGTGCAGTGATAACTTTTTAGCATAGCCATTTTAGAAAAATTCCAAGAAAATATTGTGATTGTAAATCCCGTGCTGATAGTCACTTCGCTGAACCAGCGTATTTACATTTTCGAAAATTTCTGCTTGTCAGCATTTGGGTTGTCAAAGACTGCTTGTCAGCATTTGAGGGGGTCAAAGACTGCTTGTCAGCATTTGGGGTGTCTCGGGTTTTGCTTTTTCTATCTATCAAGAAGTGGTGAGTAACTGGTCGTGGATCGTATTGCGCCAATATAGGCATATTCAAATTTATGTACAAATTGTTACTAATTGTTTGGCGTTGAGTCGGTTTCTTTAATTTGTGTTCATTAGACTGTTTGCAGATACTAGTCACTCGCAATTTGCAGAATAGGGCTTGCAAACAAGAATCCTGACAAAAACTTTTATCAGGGCATCATTATTGTTCATTGAAGTGCAAAAAGCTCACAAGTCGCTTACGGATACAATTTTTCACATTGTTTGAAACTTAACCCCCTTAGCTATCAATCACAGTCTTATTTTTATCTTTACGTTGTTAGAAAATCAATAACGTGAACAACAACAAAATGAAAACTTCCGAGTAGACTAAAATTGTTGCTCTTAATCTGAATCTGGGATCAAAAATTTTGTACAAAAAAATTTGAAGAATATTATCAAAATAGGGCTGTAAGTTGAATTGGTGTATACTCTGATACATTTATAAAGACAACGACAATAAAAACCAATTTTAACTTAAATATGTGCAATGATAAAAAGTCTTTAAAATAAACCCTACTCACAAGTGACTTATTCATTTTGAGAAATGGGACCAAGCTCAATGTTCTAAAAAATAAAAAATGGGGCAATTTATGAGGCTTGTTTTCTTGACATGACATTTCAAACGTCAGCTCGTACATGATAACCAAATTTTGGAGACGTTATCTTGTTCAGTCTCTCGCAAGTGACTTTTATCCTTTATGAGGACTGGGACCGAGTTCAATGTTCTGAAAATATATAATTGAGTAATTTCTAAACCTTATTACTTGGCATGATATTTCACATTTCAGATTTTATGTGAATCCTAAACACTGCAGACATTTCATTTTGAGAACTGAGATCAAGTTAAATGTTCTAAAAATAGCTTTAAGCGGAAATGTTCGGCTTCAGTCTGTTTCGCATCACATTCTACATTTCGAACTACATAAGTTGTGAAATTGTCATGCTGTCATCATATCACTCTCCGTCGCAGAGGTTGTGGCAGCAACTAAGGGCTAGAAGGTTGCCAACAAACGCCTCTGCGGTGGAGAGTGTTATCATATTTTGCATGATTGTTGTCTCTTCAGACTGAAGTAATTTAGTCAAAGATAATGGTGAGTATCCTTGCGACGGCTCGTGGCGGCACGTGACCATCGTGTTTGCCAGGGCAGAACGTTTATTTTTACAATGCGCATGCGCATGCGAAAATTTTTCATTTCCCAAATTACTAGCAGCACTTTTTCATTGAGCAGCACATAATAAAATGGAATTGAAACCATTCACAAGTTAAAGTAACCATTCACAATTTTTCTAAAAAACCACATTAGGTCTCTGATAAATATTCCTAAATTGGCTTACGTACAGTTTGAAGTTGAATATTAATCATAGATTGATATCTTCTTTTGATAATTGTCCCAACCCCAAAAATGTTTTCAATTTTGTTCATATTCAAGGGACCCTTCCCTCCCGAACAGCGTTGACGCTGCTTTATATCGTTATAATTCTTCCAAGGAATCAAAAAGATTTTCTCAGGAGGCTGGCTAAAACCGGCAAATTCTCAAAGTTTTGGGAAATATATTTCCTCTACCATTTTTACCCGTCGCAGATCCAAAATCAAATACAGTCTTTATCAAAATCAAACGACAGTCATTCTTGCCTGGCTTCACTACAATCAACAAAAATCTATACCTTATAGAAAAACTCCAAAAAAACGAATGCAAGTTTTGCCAGCAATAAAATTCAGCACAGCGATAACATGATTAGAAGTTTGCAAAATTACGAAAATGATAAGTAGCGAGTGACCACCTACTATGTATGTTTTATTTTCGCCATCTCTCAAGTCTCTATCGAAGCTCAGTCTCCCCAAATTCGCACATGCCTGCTTCTTACAGTTCTATATACAATGAACTAGAAAAAGCAATTGTTATATTGCCTCACGCAAATTGTTTGCATTGTTGCTTCTTAAGCAATGCGGTTTTAAGCATACCTATTTTCAAGGTTCAGTGACATAACCATTTTGTGCATTGATAAACACTGAAAGTTTGCAATGATAAAACAAGCATTTACAGTCATGGCAGGCAAATTTAGGCCTTTTCAAAAGCTATTTAATTTTTTGACTACGAAAAAGATGTTGAGATGTGACTTATATTCACCTATGTATGAACATGAACATTTACCATTATGAAACATTATCCTTTCAATGGTGCCTAGTTCTCTGACCGCGCACCACGTTTTTAGTTTGTTCGATTGGCAAGATGGCGGATGTTGTTATGTTAACATTTGTTTGTGTTGAATGCGTTATGTTACCAATAATCCAATGAGTTTTCTCTTAATTTTACCTCCGTCATGAGTATAGATTTAACAAAAGAAATTTGGTGACTTAGAGAGAGGATGGGGGCAAATGTTATAGGTTATACTATTGTGTGTTATAGAGTTATAAATTATAACTCTAGAGTAATCCAAATTCTTGAGAGCGAAAGGCTACTCGAAGAATATCGCGCGACTAGTGCGTGAGATGGGTTAGCGATTAACTGAACTTAACATAAGAGAACTATACCATTTATACACATGATTATGAGGTTGAACTATTGCGAGGTTACATCAAGCCTACTACATAAAACGGAGCTGTCTAGCTCCCCTACTGCTCGACCTGATGACGTAATTAATTTACCCTAAACCTAACCCTAAACCTAACCCTAACCCTAAACCTAAACCTAAACCTAAACCTAAACCGAAACCTAAACCTAAACCTAAACCTAAACCTAAACCTAAACCTAAACCTAAACCTAAACCTAAACCTAAACCTAACCCTAACCCTAACCCTAACCCTAACCCTTTACTCGAAATAATTTATCATGCTAATTTATGACTATTAATCATGCTAAATATGACTATCAGGTCGAGCAGTATGAAAACTAGACAATTCCACATAAATCACCATAGGCTTCAAGGTCCAAGAGGCCTTAAATTATGATAAATTTCATTTAGAGAATTTTATAAATGAACTTTACAAAATAATGTATACAAAATATTAAAATGATTTCAACGAATGCAAACACTTCTTGGCGGCCCTGAACATACCTGATGCACTATTAGCCAGAACTAGATACTCAATCAAACAATAGATGATGAAATCAAAACTGCTTGCAAAAGAAGGTATTAATTTTCAATTGCATGAAGGTTAGCCAGACTATTCATAGAATTTTGTCGAAAAAGTAGTTTTCAAATTCATTTTCTGTTGAAGAAGACCATAACACTGAGAAGAAGAATGAAAAAAGAAAAGATAAAAAACAATGAAAAAACTTCAGCTATTTTTTTATTGTTTTCTTAACAATTGAAGAAGATATAAATGATTAAATATGCAGATATTTTGAATGACTTGTAAAAATTTTAATTGCAAAACGTCTTGTATCACTGCCTAATTTGAGATATATCAATTGAAATAAGCATATTCTAGTATCTTTGTGGAAAAATGGTGCTGTTTGCATTAAAAGCAATAATAACGGGTCTGGTTAGTGAAGGTTTTTTAAAGTCCCCACCCAAAATATACCTTTTTCAACAAAATTAGCAGCTTTAAATTTTCGTTAAAATTAAATACGGCTTTTAGAGAATGTCACTCTTGACTGTGTCTCGGCTGACTGAACCTAAGTTTCTAAATCATTTAGCTTAATTATGGAAGTATAATTTTGCTAAATAGGAAAAAGTTGAGAAAAATATTTACATTATTATGACGTCACCATCGGTTTGATTGACATAAAAATTGTCAAATCGTCATTTTGGTAGAAGGAGATAATCTTTTAATAATCTTTAGCAATTTTCAATTGCCAATCAGAAGATAACAGGGGGGGGGGCTAAATAAGCTCAGAAATGCTTTGTTTAAACAGAGCTAAGCAAAGAGACAGAAAAGGTATTTTCGTAGATTTGTAGAAGAAATGGCACAAGACGATAGAGACAGTTTTTTCAAATATTTGGGCACCTGATCCTTCAATCATCCTCCCAAGGGATGAGAAAAACAATGACTCTTTCTAGAAAAACCCAAACATGACGGTCATGTGATCAGAAATTTGGAAGAATTCAATTCGAGGGGTGACTTTTGGAGCATCCTTAAGGTAAATTGACCCAGTGCTATCGTCTTAACTCAATACAAAAATGTTCGAATGAGATCATTTCCTTGAATTTACTTTGGCTAATGACTGTTCCATTTATTCAACAACAAGGGGACAAATAAAATTCTTAGTAGCTGAATTTTTTTAAAGTTCAAATCATTATGAGAGTAAAGGCCATTGATCATTTTAAGCCTTGGGAACATTCTGGCCAAGAAGTTGCGTTTCCGAAAACATGAAAAATGCACAGTCAGCAAAATTATGACAAAATTATGAAATATCTTGCAAAGTTTAGCAAAAGAGATCAATGGAGCATTGTGATATGACCTATAGGCAAAAATTTATGGCTGTTGAAACTTTTCGTTTTGTCAAACAACTTGCATTTTGACCTTTCATGATAGTACAAATGCATCGCAGTAGAATTGTACATGTTACGATAATAGCATAAAGTTTGGTTCATAATCCGATATGCAGAATAAGATGAAATCCATATCAAGTTTCAAAAAATGACCAGGACACTTATATTTTGGACTAGGGTATTGGCACCCAGGCCACTTATATTTAGAGCACTACAACGTTTTAACTTTGCAAGTTGTAAAACTGAAACTTTTTTCTGGCGTTAGTTGACGTGCTGAATAAAATGAGATGTAAGCTTTAAAAATTCAACAAAACCCATATTTGGACTACGGTATTTGTACCCAGTCCTATATTGGGTCTTGCACTATAACGTTCCATGGAAACAAACACCTTTAAATGTAAAAAAACCCACATATGTCAACTTTGTATTGTTATATCATGTTTTTTCAAGTTTCATCAAAATATCTCTTGTAGTTGTTTTTTCGTCAGTCTTACTTTCTAAAAGTAGTTTTTAGCATTTTCTGAGTACTGCCTCTTTAAGGGCATTGGAGAATTTCCTTGCGGAATTACGGTAATATGAAAATTTCCTTCCGGAACATTGTTAGTAGGAAAATTTTCTTGCAGGATAATTGTAATAAGAAAATTTTCTTGCAGGATTGCAGTAATATGAAAATTTCCTTGCGGAATTACGGTAATATGAAAATTTCCTTCCGGAACATTGGTAGTAGGAAAATTTTCTTGCAGGATAATTGTAATAAGAAAATTTTCTTGCAGGATTGCGGTAATATGAAAATTTTCTTGCGGAATTACGGTAATATGAAAATTTCCTTCCGGAACATTGTTAGTAGGAAAATTTTCTTGCAGGATAATTGTAATAAGAAAATTTTCTTGCAGGATTGCAGTAATATGAAAATTTCCTTGCGGAATTACGGTAATATGAAAATTTCCTTCCGGAACATTGGTAGTAGGAAAATTTTCTTGCAGGATAATTGTAATAAGAAAATTTTCTTGCAGGATTGCGGTAATATGAAAATTTTCTTGCGGAATTACGGTAATATGAAAATTTCCTTCCGGAACATTGTTAGTAGGAAAATTTTCTTGCAGGATAATTGTAATAAGAAAATTTTCTTGCAGGATTGCAGTAATATGAAAATTTTCTTGCGGAATTACGGTAATATGAAAATTTCCTTCCGGAACATTGGTAGTAGGAAAATTTTCTTGCAGGATAATTGTAATAAGAAAATTTTTCTGCAGGATTGCAGTAATATGAAAATTTTCTTGCGGAATTACGGTAATATGAAAATTTTTTTGCGGAATTACGGTAATATGAACATTTTCTTGCGGAATTACGGTAATAGGAAAATTTTCTTGCAGGATAATGGTATTGTGAAAATTTTATTGCAGGGTCATGGCAAAAGGAAAAATTTTTTGCGGAATTACGGTAATATGACAATTTTCTTGCGGAATTACGGTAATAGGAAAATTTTCTTGCAGGATAATGATATTGTGAAAATTTTATTGCAGGATTATAGTAATATGAAAATTTTCTTGCGGAATTACGGTAATATGAAAATTTTCTTGCAGGATTATACTAATATGAAAATTTTCTTGCAGGATTATACTAATATGAAAATTTTCTTGCAGGATTATAGTAATATGAAAATTTTCTTGCGGAATTACGGTAATAGGAAAATTTTCTTGCAGGATTATAATAATATGAAAATTTTCTTGCGGAATTACGGTAATATGAAAATTTGCTTGCATGATTATAGTAATATGAAAATTTTCTTGCGGAATTACGGTAATATGAAAATTTTCTTGCAGGATTATAGTAATATGAAAATTTTCTTGCGGAATTAAGGTAATATGAAAATTTTCTTGCAGGATTATAGTAATATGAAAATTTTCTTGCGGAATTACGGTAATATGAAAATTTTCTTGCAGGATTATGGCAATAGGGAAATTTTCTTGCCGAATTACGGTAATACGAGAATATTCTTTCGGAATTACAGTAAAAGGAAAATTTTCTAACGGAATCACGTTAATAGGAAAATCTCTTGCATGATTATGGTAATGTAATAAAGCTAACTTTTGCTTGATTTGATATGCGCCGCGCCTAAAGGTATACTTTGTTCTTATAAATTACTAGAATTTGCACGCAGTTACTTCGCATATTACGTTCAAGAATATTCCATTGCGTTCTATTATTACATCATCGTTTATATTTGGTATTATTTTTGCAGTGTAATCATGATATAGCAAAATCTATTGTCAGAGCACACACATATATTTATATAGCCCGTAGAAGGTAGAAGAGTTAGGAAGAGAGTTTTAGAGTTGTGTTTATTAACTGCTGTTGGTGCTTGAAAAAGATCTCAGTAGTGAGTAAGATTTGTTGTGTCGAAAATACATGTGAAAATGTCAATTGGTCGTCATTTCTCCGTCTTTCCGTAAAATTTTCTTGCCGAATAACGATATCTGATACCCCCACCCCCTGCCCCCCCTCCAAAGACCCACTTGACAGCTAGCCACTTGTCAGAGAAACTTGATCATTTGAATTTCACCTGAGCATTCCTTTCATGAAAAATATCATGGTTCTTGAAGTGCAAGCAAAATTTTCAAAACAAAAATAAGAATCTAAGGGGAATTAAAAACCTTTTGGCTTGCCTCTCCAAAATTTCAACATTGGAAAACTTTAAGATGCTTGTTACTCAAAATGTGCAATCCTTTAGTTCGTTTAGCTCGCATCAAGTACTTTTCTCAAAATCATGAAGCAAGTGATGAAACGTTGAATATTGGGTGCGCATTTGATGGACAAGCACTTCAATGTGACTGTGTAATTTGATCGCTCTCCGTGGCCTTGATGCTTCCACGTTGCATCGAGCATTCTTTCAGATAGATTCTATTGCCGCTCAATTTCTGTGTGAAATCGTCACAAAAGGGGGTGCTCCTTTCACAACCGATTGGTAATGGACGAAAACGGCCTGAAAGGGGACGGAAATTTCCCGGGGCAAAATGCGGAAGAAGCCTCAGTTGGAAAATGCCAAGGTGTTAAAAGTGAGCAAACCAAAATGGCAGATGAGCAATTGGCCGCTGGTGTTCCTGAACCTGAAAGTGATGTAAAGAAAAATCCTGCTGAAGATAAAGAAGATAGTATTTCCCAGGCAAGTAGCTCGGAAAATGAAAACGTCGAGATATGTCTTTTTTTAACTCGGACACGTATACCTATTTAATAGTCTGATGCGATGCTCATATAAGTGGCCTAGTAAAGCAGATCACACATTTCAGTGTAAACAAGGACAAGTTCAAAGATTTTGCTTGTTTTGTGAATGATTGTAAGATACCTAGCCAGTGGCTTTAGTTTGTCTATTTGGTAAGTAACTATAGCACTATATCAAATCTGATTGTCGATCTGCTACTGTGAGTGGAAATATGAAATGTTAAAAGAACCATGATAACTCTGAGATACTTGGTCCTAAGTTAATCTATTTGGAATCTGTCGGTTATTAAAGAAAAACAGATTTGTGGGACAAATATTTTTGACAGCTTTTCATTTGACCAAAGGTATGTTTTGAGACTGGTTCTTCAGATTTTCTAATAGTGTTTTGACTTTTCATTTGCTGTTACTGAAATCTTTAGTTTTGAAGGTGCACATTTGTAAATTTTCAACAGGACTGGTTTTTTTTAATTTCCTACTTTCAAAAATCTAAATTCCAGTAAATCTTAAATCAAAAGGTTCCAGGAAAGATAATTTCTTCAAGTCCCAATGAAGGAATTTTGTGCCTGTTATTGAGTTCAGTCTGATAAAGAAAAAGAAAAAAATGATTGTCAACTATGCAAATAGAAAGCAGCTAGATTTGAAAATAATCTTCTAAGTACATAGAATAGCAAAGACTGAATGCTGTTTGCAGAATCAACTTTTTTCATTTTATTTTTTTATGCCAAAACTAGACAAATTTATTTTGCATCAAATAAAAAGGCTCAAATTCTTATTTGTCAAGTTGACATGATGAAATAATTTTTCTGCAGCAAGGGCTGGTCTGCGTGAGGCACCTGGCAAGGAAAGTGATGGGGTGTGCAGAATACCTTTTTGCACCCAAGACCTGTCCCATAAAAAAGTGGCCAAAAGCATAATTTGTCCCTTTAAAAGAATGTCAAAAATACAGCACAATATATATAACAGATTCCATTATATTTACCACTAGCAATTATAACTGAAACATGCTCATTCAAAGAAAACTCTAAAAACAGTGTAAGCTGTGCCGGCAACTCATAATACCCTGTCCCATAATTTTGTCAAAAGGATACCCTGTCCTGTGGCACATCCCATCAGGTCAGGCATGTGAGTCCCCCCAGGGAGACTTGTACAGCTACAAGGGATTATAAGGATTGACACACTGTTTTGAAAAGATCTTAGTTTGTACTACCAACCACATTATTTTATCCTCCTTGTGTATAATTCAAACTTTGTTACTTATCAAGACTCGCAAATTAGGTTTTGCTAATATTAGGCTATCACAAAAATTGAGTCTCAGACCATTGTTATTAGGATAAAATTTATTTTCATCTGTGCTTGGGCAAATAACAATTAAATCTCCCAAAAACTCCAGTCCACCATCCTATCTCTCTGAAGATGTTCAAATGCCCTCATTGCCAAAAGGATGAGAGAATTGATTGAAACAAAGAATAAGATTATATGGAGAAATGCATTGTGCTTGTTGTCTTCTAGCTTCATTGATTTTTCATCTTTAATTTAAAGTTTAATACAAGCTGCATGGGAAACTGCATTTTGTAATTTTGAATTTGGCACAATGTATACACAATAACCTGGCAAACAAACAAATCACAATTGTATTATTGACAGAGAATGCTTTTGCATTACCCATGCTGTGTTACCATCTTACCAAAGCGTCTGATAAAGAAGTTTAAAATTTCCATATTATAGTTTGTTTTGGTTCTCAATAGTTTCAGCTCTCAATGAAAATCCCAATTTAATGCTGCCTGCTTTTATCATTTTCTACATCATGATCAATTTTTTTTTAAATTTGTTTATGAAGAAAACTGATAAAGTCTGTGATATCATTTATTTAAAAATTCCCAAGAATAGTTTTAAAAGTTTTTTAAGTCATGCCTTCACATTTAAAGTCAATGTAAACAATGAGACTGGTCTTCAGATAGGGCTCTGTCAATATTGAGCTTTTGTTGTCATTTACACAGAACAGGACCCTTTTCAGTCGAGACTGTTTGTTTAATAATGTTGTTAGTTACCGTATCTTGGTTAGATTTTAGACTTAACCTTACTCACGAGTGCTACAGCAGAATGAGGATATACGTAACAGAACGGGAATTAAGTACTAACAAAACACATGGGGGTACCCTACAATGTTTGTTTTCTGTTTTCTTCAATGGAAATGGATAGCTTTTATACCAAATTGACTTTGACCATACATTTTTGTCTGATATATCAATTATTGGACTTATGCAAGTATATCAGATGATGTGAGATTAACTGTATAACTCTGAAATTGATCAATTGAACAGGAACTTATAACCTACTGATTTTTAAGAGGTTTATTTAAGATGTTGAAAACCATTCAGAATCAAAGACCATCATAAGCCAATCATAGACCAAAGGGCCCAAATAAGCATTTGTCTATACCGGTGACTGGTGCGCATTACTAATATTAAGGATATTTACCACTAGTTTTGTTTATTCTTCTCAAAATGATCTTGAGGATTTAAAGTTCCTACAAATTTTCTTCGTAGTCGAGCCAAGAAAAGGATTTGAAAAGTACTGAAACTGAAATTACTCTGTCGAACAATGCAAATGAAGATGTTGACGCAACTAGCGCAAATGCAGATTTGGATACCAAAGATCAAACAGATGCAGCAGCAGGAGACCAAGTGGAGAAGGTAGAAAATGCTCAATGCAAGGAAGACAGTGTTGAAACACCAGCTAGAGAAATTGCCACGGAAGAACCATTGGCTAGTAAACCCGAGGAAGCTTGTGAAAGTACCAAAGATGAAGCTCCTCTAGTCAAGACAGAAGAAACCCCTACCGATACCCAAGATGAAGCCCCAAAAGTTACCCCAGAGGAAACTCCTGCTAGTTCGCAAGCTGAGGCCCCTGCAGTTACCTCAGAAGAAACCTCTATGGGTTCAAAAGATGAAGCTCCTTCGGTTATCAAAGATGAAGCTGAACCCCCTAAAGTTATCCAAGAAGGAACCCCTGCTAGTTCGCAAAGTGAAGTCCCTGCCGTTTCCCAAGAAGAAACTCCTGCCAGTACTCAAGATGCAGCCCCGTCAGATAGGCCAGAAGAAACCACTGCTGATAATCAAGATGAATCGTCTGTAGTTCCCCCAGAACAAGCGCCCACAGAGACTCAAAAAGATATCCCTGTCAGTACTGAAGCTGAATCTCCTACAGTTACCCCAGAAGAACCCCCTTCCAGTACTCAAGGAAAAGCCCCTGCAGTTGCCTCAGAAGAAGCCCCTGCAGCTGCCCTAGAAAATACTCCTGCAGTAGCCCCAGAAGAAACCCCTGCAGTTGCCCCAGAAAAAGGCCTTTCAGTTGCCTCAGAAGAAACCCCTGCAGTTGCCTCAGAAGAAGCCCCTGCAGTTGCCTCAGAAGAAGCCCCTGCAGTTGCCTCAGAAGAAGCCCCTGCAGCTGCCCTAGAAAATACTCCTGCAGTAGCCCCAGAAGAAACCCTTGCAGTTGCTTCAGAAGAAACCCCTGCAGTTGCCTCAGAAGAAGCCCCTGCAGCTGCCCCAGAAGAAGCCCCTGCAGCTGTCCCAGAAGAAGCTCCTGCAGCTGCCCCAGAAGAAGCCCCTGCAGCTGCCCCAGAAGAAGCCCCTGCAGTTGCCCCAGAAGAAGCCCCTGCAAGCTCCCTGCAAGATGGAACTGCTCCAGTTACTCCAGAAGAAGCATTGCAGCCAGAGGAAAGTAAACAAGCACAGCCTGCAGCTAAGCCTGCACCACCAAAAGTTCTTCCGAAGCCAAAAATTGAAGTCCCTGAAATAAAAATTGACTTATTTGTCAAGGTATATTTGTTCGTCTATTTATATCCTGTGGTTCTCGTTGATATTAAAAGTGTTGTTTTCAAATCACATTTCCCATGATTTCGAATATGTAAGTAAGCAAAAATACATAGAGTTTAAGATCACAATCTTTTAAATACGCGTTACAGTCAACCTCTTATATCCAAACCTATAAAACTCTGTCTGACCTTGCTGATCTATAGTGCTCTGTTGCTGTGATTTGAATCTCACTTAAGCGCTTCATGTCTGGATTTACTGCTCTTTTTGTTGGCGACCGTTTTAGTATCGTAGTCAAAGATGTCAAAATTTCATTTATTATCACAAAGACATAGATAAGTACTAAAACAGTTATGTTTTGAGAAATTTGAATTCCGTTTATTAATTTTTTTGTTCATATCTTTGCTTGATAACAATGATGCTCCAGTTTGATGCAATCTTTTTTCAACATAGGCTCATGCAAGATTTCCAAACAAGCTCGGTGATTGTCCTTTCTGTCATCGCATAATGATGATTTTAAAGCTAAAGAAAATCGGTGGTACTGTTTGCCCTGTGAATCTCAGCATTAAATCTAAAGAGTTTGAGGATTTTTGTGCAAGGAATGGCCTTCCAATGAAAGTTCCAATAATTCAGCATGGGGAGAATGTAATCGCCGATTCAAATGCAATTGCAGATTACTTGGATAAAATAAAGCCGAAGCCCAACCTCGTCAATAAAAGTAAGGCAACCAACGCTGCTGGTGACAAAGTATTTCTAAAGTTCTCCGCTTTTATCAAGAATAAAATCAAGGCAAACGACGAAAAATTGCAGCAAGGCTTGACTGATGAATTAGGTCGCCTCGACAACTTCTTATCTTTTTCACCTGGTATGTTTCTTGATGGTGATGACATACAGCACCCAGATTGCGTCTTGCTTCCTAAGCTGCACCATGTTCGAGTTGCTGCCAAATATTACAAGAAGTATGAAATCCCAGAGGCCTTCAAGCATTTACATGCGTATTTAGCCGCTGCCGATGTTCATCCTGCTTTTGCATCAACAGTGCCTCCTGATGATGCTGTTATCGAAGGCTGGAGAAAGCATGTCACGTGATTCTTTATTCTCCTTTTTCAACTTCCTAACTGCTGATTTTTTTGCGATGAATGTATGCTGCTCTCTAATATACCGTGCTATGATTTTATGTTCAGGGTTACAACATTCGTGATCCGGATGTTTAACATCCCGATGCATGACATACAATAGCCTATCAATCATTTTGTGTCCTGAAGCCGGGAGGTCGCTTTACCCGGTTATGATGAGAAATACAGCTTCCATTATTTACAAACTCAAGTGAAAATAAATAAAATACAATTTCAACAATACTGTTTGATAATTTTTGGCATATCAGTTTTGGATTTTTTGAGTTCTTAACTTCTCTAATGGTGGCCAAGTTTCTTGAGTTTTAAGATATTTGAAAACTGAGAAAAGTATCCTCGATGAGTCTGCCATGTTTTTTTTAAACCCCAGCAAGGTTTTCTCGGAAAATTCTCCTTCTTGTTACGTATCTTGCAACTAGCAAATGCTTATTACGCACATAAGCAATATTTGTCGTTTCAGGATAGATTTATGCAACTTCCAATTTTAAAATCATCGCTCTGAACATTTTTTTATCCCAGTTTCTGCCGCCGTCGTACATTGCATGCAAAATCCAGTGATAAACGTCTTTTTGAAGTACAAAATCATATCTTAACTGCAGTTGTTCAGCTATCAGTTAATTTTAGAATATAAGGTTCTTAGTAGATTTTGCCTGCTTATCACATACGTATATCTATTTCCTTACCGCTGCGATTGCTATAAAGATGGGTACTTTTATAAAATTGGTGTTGATTTTGTATATTCATATTGAATGTAATTAGCTGAAAAATCTTTCTAAATTAGTACGAATTGATTGGTTAAAGATTAGTATGCAATAAAGAATTATGGGTTTTGAAGGGTAAAATTACATTGTCATTTTTCTTTCGTTCTAACTCTTATGCGAACGGGAAATGAGATTGGTCACAAAACCTCCCTTTAGACTGTCTCAGTTTGAAAAATTTTCACGTCAAATTTTTGTTTCCAGTCTCGATTTTATCGCTTCAAAATTTGATTGACACTGAACAACGAAATATTTTCACAATTCGATTGGCACTACTTCGTGTTTTTCTTTTTTTTTGTTAAAACCGAATCACTTAACATAACTACATCTTCAACGTATTACCACTGGTTTCATCTTCAACGTTTCCAAAGAATCATATTATTGTGCTTGTCGTCACTGTCATTTTGATACTGCTATCGAAATACTTGTCTCTAAATTTACTGCTATTAGATCAATTAGCATTTTGATTCCGTCTTGTTTCCCTTCTATGTTTAAATCGACACCTACAAGCACTGCCAAAATTACTTGGAACACCTAACAGTTTGCGCTCTGCTTTTCTATTTTCCATTTATTTTCTTGAATACTACCACTTCCGCCCTCTTTCCCCCCAAGACAATGTTGAAAGTATAGAAAAATATCAAACAATTCACAAGAAAAAGTGTACTCCATAACCCCTTTCTTTTTTCTTTAGTAAATCAACATTGTTCCTAGGGGGAGAGGGGGATGGCTGAATTTGCCTTTGAAAACCTACGTTAGTGTTCCAAGACTTTTGGCAGTGATTGTAGGACGATTTTCAGCTTTCTATTTAGATGGTATATTCTAGGTTCCTCGATGCTCGATGAAAGGGACATCGTTTTGAAAAAATCATGGAAGGCAGTAATAGATGAAGAAGAGAGAGATAATGACTCAATATAGTGGACCTGTAGTTATAGATTTTTGGTGATCTGTTATTCGATTCGTCTTTATACAGCAAAGCTGAGCACTGTTGAAATGAAATGCTTAGGGCACTCTTTGATGTAAAAAGTCACCAAGCTTGCTCTTGATTAAAAAAAATTTATCTATCTATCCTTAGTGATTTATCTGTTTATCTATAGTTTCCAGGAACCCAGCGGGATATTTCACACGATTTGTCTGTTATTAGTTACTATTGTCAGCAACTTGAAAAATTGCGCATAATCTTTATAAGATGATACATTTACTTTTACTGAAACCAATGACGGATTTACCGGGGCTGTACGGAGTGTGACACCCCCCCCCCAATATTTCTGTGTCCTTCGGCAAGTTTTGCTTCAATTCTGTAAAAACAGTTTTGTTAGTCAGTAGTAATCAAATAGCGCCAAGATTATACTTTATTAATCTTCTTGTCTTCGTTACTTTAATGTTTTAATCTTAAGAATGGATGCTTCCATCATTTTCCAGTGACCTTAAATGTTGGGCACTAAAATTCAATTATTATCCAACACCCCTCCCCTCCCCCTCCTTGCTTCGTGTTCGGGAAAGTTTACTATCAATTCAGTTCAATCGACATTTCCAGCAAATGAAGTACTTCATGTTTCTTTGTTCCAATCTTTGTTTAGGTGATAGTTCAAGTCGATTTTCTGTTCCAAACGTACCAAATGGCAGTCAGGTGATAAGCTAGAGAATTTATCGCAATTATATGATGTATTATCGTATCTTGGTGATGATTTTGGTTTACTGTAGTTACAATGGCGCTGTTTGCAAAGATGTAGGAAATGAGCACAGAGATGAAGGTTTAATTGTCCACCTAAGTAGGACTCAGTCAGGGGTCCTGAAATTGGCAGTGGACCAGACTTCCAAGGAATTCTCCCTGAAAACATCGTATGGATCGATTTTAGCGAAAAGTTTATCGGATGTTAACTTCGCTTCAAAAAATATATTCGAGTCACTCGTTCAAGCTGATGGCCCATCAAAGACCGGTGAATGGCCTAGCTCTCCTGCTTCTTCTGCTTCATCAGAGACGAAATTTTCTCTGCATTCAAACTTAGTTAAAACTATTACCAAACCGAGCAGCATTGTCAGTGAAAATTTTGCAAGCCATTCTGCTAAATCATCTGGTAGCATATATCAAGTCAATACTTTTGAAAGTCGGTCGACAGTAAGTCAAAATAAGAGAACTTTGAACTTGGAAAATTTGCCAGCAGTTAAACCGAGTCAATCCTCAGCAGTTACTCTTTACTCGTCATTATTTACTAGAAGGAATCTCACAATGAGTAATGGGAGCAGCTCAAATATGCTTTCAACCAGCATGTTACCACTTCAGACTCAAAGCAGTGTACATAATATGGCAAACACGAGCACTTTTGCTACAAGTTCCACCTCTCCATTAACATCTCTTTCAGGAACTGTTCAAAGCACTTTTGTTTCCCTTTCACCTGTTAGTTCTGCATACAACCCTTCAAGCATGTACATGTCACCTGTTCCATCAAGAAACTGCTCTACCTATACAGTTTGTTCTTGGGGCACGATGGTTACAGCTGCAGTTGGGTCATCATTTTTGCCAACACCTTTGTCATCAACTGCAATGTCACAATCACTAACTATATCTCCTGATCTAGATTCAACATCAGTGGCAATTACCACCTTTATTTCAGTGATACCCTCATCTGCATGGGCACCAATTGTTACCCCATCTTATTCTGTAGTTAGCAATCAAAGTGATATTCAACCCATTGCGAAAGAAGGCTGTGATGTTGTCTTAGATGGACTCGCAACAGTCATGGGAAAGATGACATCTTGCATCATAAGCAGTTTAAGGCCTTTACAGATTTGTGAAAAATGTACACATTTACATTCAGATTTGAAAAGGTATCAACTTTTGATATCAAAAGCTGATGGCTGCAATCAAAAGCTCATTATGGAATACAATGCCCAGTATCAGGCTATTCCAAAAATATTCAAAATTCAATATGACATGTGGCGAAACTTTGAATGTGAAAGTAAGTTTTTTTGAATTGCTGATGACCTGGTCTTGTTATACTGTTGCATAACTTTACGAAATGATATTGTTTGGTGAAGTATTTCCTCGTGCAAATATTGATATCAGGACTTTATATGAGTGGCATGTTATGAAATTGGATCATGACTTCACAAACATACCTTGATTATAGATGTTTGCAAATTTAATTAAAGCTTGGCTATTGAGCAGTCTCACACAAAACAATATTCTGAGTGATCTTTTTTAATACTTTACCCCCAAAGAAGACATGCCACAACATTGTGTTGCCATTGCCTCACAGCATTTAGCTGACTGACTTTTTCATTAGATCATATATATTTAGAATCAGTGGTGGACACCTGAGGGGCGAGAAGGGCTGTCACCCCAAATATTTTGGAGGACAATGATCTTTTGTTCTGAAACAATGGGAAAATGTGACATCATCTTATCACAGCAACACGCTTGCCCCCTCCCCCAATATTTGACCAAATGTCTGTCCCTGTTTAGAATTTTAGGACACTACAAATGTGTATAATTGATTAATGTTATTAGTATATATAACAATGAGAGGCATCAATGGTGAGAACACAATTGACAGGCATTAATAAACAGTAACTGCAGCCTTTTGGTTTGGTTTGATATTTCTTGATTGTTTCACAGGATTTGTCCTTTGTTCAACAACTTATTTGGAAGTCTGATGGGCAATTTTCAGTATTTGTTTTGTTTTATAGTGTTTCATTTAAACCTGATCCTTGTGTATGGCATTATGAACCTTGATGTTTTATTCATGCAAATGAAGTATTAACTGCAAACATTGACTCCATAACTGAAACACTCAAGTTCACTAATAATACCACAGAATTCTGAGAATAAGAATACAACTTTTATGCACCTAGTTATTGTGTCATGCAGTAACCACATGAGCCGCTCTTTTTATATTTGTTGTCCTGACCAACTAATGATCCAAGATTAACTAAAAGCTAAATTTTACTTATTGATTAAGGCATTTTTCAGAAAAATAAATCACACCTCTAATAAACTCCATAAATTTTCCAATTAAGGTAAATTAATGTGATTTAGATAACCAACACTTTAGAGCATGTGTTGAACATTATTTTTCAGAACAATTGAGCAGTTTCACTTGTTACAACTGGTTCTCTGCATAATTTTGCTGTTTGCCAGATATTTAAGGAAGTTTTTTGGTTTTTCATTTATCCATCCCTCATATAATGAAGCATTCTTCCCAGCATGGCTGGATAAATTAAGATGCATGGAAGGCAGCATGGAGCACGGAGGGCAATCCACTTCTGTAATAGGCCATTTATAAAATAATTCCCAGCTTTTGCTAATTCTTTCCTATTTGTCACTTTATTTTGAACCTTCGTAGGCATCTTAAAAATGGGCTAGCTTCTGGAAAAAAAATTTTATAAGAAATGTCATCATGAATAATGCACTACGGATCTCTCTGACAATTACAAAAGGCTGTTGGGTCATTCCATTTCAAAATGGGACAAATTTCTTCATTTTGTTACCCAAAGTCTCAGAATTTGCTAATATTTTGTGGAGAAGTGGATAATCATGAGATAAACACACATACAAAATTTTACTTCAATATCTTTTATTGTTCTAAAAAAATAGAGCAATTTGAATTTTTGCTGAATCTCAGCATTTTCTCCAATGTCCGCCATTTTGACTTAACCCAGAGGTTAAATATACTAAATAAATGCCTTTAACTAGCATCTTAATGTCAAAATAATGTTTATGACTGATTTATGTATCAGGATTTCAAAAAAAGTTATAAAAAGTTTGTGAGACACACCCACAGTCTGTAATTAACTAATTAATGAAGAGTGTTTGTTGTCATAACATCGAGTTATCAAGATGTCATGCAAATTTTTGTCATGTTGCCCACCTGTGATAAATTTCAATTTTTCTAAGTACGAAGCTATAGTCATAAGTAACTCTTTTACAAAAAATTAGCAGGACGAAAATACAGCCCTAGAAGTACTAGGTGCTTTAAATGCCTCTTTCGTCTTCCTCGCCCGTTTAAAAATTAGCAAATAGCCAATTTGAAAAAATTCTGAAAAATCCGTAAAAGCAGGGACTGATCTGTGTGTGTTACAATTTATCAGCACACTGCTAGAATATAAATCAGTTTGGGACATGGGTGTGGGCTAAGGGTGTGGCATGTATGCTGAAAGGTTGTAAGGGGATTGAGGGCTGTAAAACATAAACTGATAGGGAGCTGAGGTCTGTTCTCTGTAAAATCTCTAAGTCTAGTAGATATTTTAGAATAGTTATATCAAGTTGCCTTTCATGGTTAACTTGTTAACTTGCTGCAACTAGATTCAGTTGCATACCAGAATAATCATATTTCGTGGTTACGTTTTTCTGAATGAAACCTCTCCTTCACTTATCTTTAAAACGGAAACAAAACATGCTGAGCTGGATGCAGCAAACAAGTGACCCTGATAGAGAATCCTGATCTCCGTCAACACCAACAGGCCAGATTCCTGATTTCCCTATTACACCATTGTGTTACATTCTTGATTTCCCTAAAACACCAACATGGTAGACTCCTGATTTCCCTTTGTGTATTGTACAGCTTTTCCATGAAATCTTTCTAAGGGTCAATTCATAAGTTCAGCTCAGTTGTGATCCCAGCTATTTCAGTTGCCATTCATTTCCTTTATTAACATTTTCTTATAACTGAAAGAGTAGTGGGATTCAGCTTAAAATTCGTTTGAATGCAAAATTAGCTGTTTGAAAGGGGAAATTTTTTGCAAAGGACTGCCATCAGAATACTTTCTTTGTGGCAACACATTAATCACTTAATCCAAATAGTAAAAGAAAAATGGCATCAAACGAGCAAAAATGTACTGTATCTAAACCTTAATTATTACTTTTTAGAGTGCTATAAAGAGAGAACTGACAGTGATCCAAAGGCTCCATGGATACCAAAGGAAGAATTTATTAAGACAAAGAGTTTGGTGAAGGAAATGATGGTTTGCTTTGCCAATTACTCCAATGAAGAGGTGAGAAATAAATTAAAGTTAGATGAAGTATAAAAACTGCAATTATGGCAAGCTTAAATTAAATGAAATCAGGTTAAAGAGATAACTAAAAACTAAACTAAAGACGAAAAATTCTTAATGGGTAGTTAATTTGATTATTTTATTTGCAGAAACGGTTTGGTGTTTAACTTGGTAAGTAACGTGCGGTGTTACTGTTTAAAAGAAGCATTTCATTTCAGATTGACCTACCTTTTCCAGTAATGTTAAATGTAACAGAAGAAAGCAATGGAACATCCTGGAAGACGAAAGAAAACCTGTGTAGCAATTGCCGCCATGCTTACAAGAAACTGAAGAAATATATGAAATCAATCCATTTTGAAGGCAGTGCAGAGAAGCGATGGTGTGCTGACATGGTTTATGCAGTGAGTGTCATTCTTTATGCGTAGATGCAGCAAAATTCTCTATTTCTCCAAACATTTGAAGTAGCACTCTCTGTAATGGTTTTCTTTTTTTCTTTCAAACCATCCTGGTACCTAAGGTGATGATCAATGAATTCTTATTTATTTGTATTTACTGAAGGAAGATCTATTGTGCTATTATGACCTTTTTTGAATTAACTTTTCAAATACCATGTACGTGTGTAGGTAACATATACATCAGTATGTAACGAGGATGGCTCAGTGTTTAGGGTCGCCGACTACAGATCCGAGGGTCCGTGGCTCGAGTCCCTGACATGAACAAACCACGGTCGCCAGCTCTCTGTAATTCCAGGCGCAGCGTCGCGGTGTGTAGTCACATCGAGAGATAGGACCGCTAAGGTGACACTGCTCGAAAAGCACAGCTTCTTAGTGTTCTAGAGCTACCTTCAGCTGCTATGAAGCAAATACAAATTCAAAAGAATACATCCCTGTGAATATTCTTGCGTAATGCGTAGCTAGCACAGCAAATTTCCTGTTTGCTTGGCAAGCAATTCCTGAAGAAAATGAATGTCTAAGATCCCTAAAAATACGCTGAAGCGGTTTATTTACAGAAAGAATTTCATAATGTAAACTTTTTGAACTAGTGTATTCATCCTCACAATATAACCATAATCGTTTTCTGGGAATTTTCCTTTGATCTCATGAAACCTTTTATGTAGGTACGCCTCTGGACAAGATAGAAATCGGAACACTTTCCAATGCTGTTTTTCACACACCTAATTTCTTCCAGGGCAGATTTTTTACACGGTCACCAACTTCTTCATAAAATCTCATTTGTCGTATCCAAGTATCAGAGTTAAGTGGTTAGTAAAAACGTATTTCTTAATATGTTATATATTTTCTTGGCTGATATGAAAACGAGCTTTAATTTAGAAAAATTTATTAGTAATGAACAAGAAAATAATAACGACCAATTGATATTCTAGTTCAACGAGACCCGACGACTATGGGGAAAATTCTGTCTCTCACCAGATGAAGATCAAGAACCAATCATTGCCCTGACTTGCTTCTTTTGCTTTCTGCCAGTTGTTTTTTATGTTGGCACCAAATTACACTCAGATGTTAAAGAACGTAAAAACGGTAAAGTATGATTTGTTTACAGTTTATCTGGAAATGTACTGTTTTGTGACAGGGTATTTTTCAGTACCACTCGCCTTCATACATCTGCTCAAACCAGGACACACAGACTTTTTTTCTTAAAAACCTGCCAGTATTGATAAATGGTTCATTTAAAGGTATAACGGTACCCTTAGATTTGTACTTTCAGCAGTAACACCACGTATGTTCGATGCTTAGCTGTGTGAAGCAACAATTTTATGCTGCAGCTCTGGGTTCACGCTTTATGCTATAATCAGACAATTGTTGATTAGCAGTAAGCGTACAACTGTCTACACAAATGTTCTACATCAAAATGTGAACAGCTCTGTCTGCATGCCCTCGATCACTGTATAACTGACCTGTAATCAATATAACATATCTTATTTAATTTTAAAGGATCTGAGGCATTTTAATTTATGTCGCTCCTGCAGGTAACCAGTTTCTATCATAGATCTTTGGTTTTTCTAGACCACTGTGGTTGTCATTTCAGTGTGTATATGATTCCCTTTTCAGAATCGAGAGTGAATTATGAATCGGACTGAAGTTGAAAAGGTAAGGGTTTCCTTAAGATACAAATTGTTATTTTGTTGTAAGGATTTCTTAGTCATCGGATTAAGAATGCTATTATTGTTTGTTTGTTGTGTACCGTTTACCAAGAGATGCCTACCCGAAAAAATAAAGTCTAGGCCCCGAGCTCATAATGTGAAATGGAGTGAAAAGCCCTCGGTTACATCTATCAATATAAAGTATTTGCTCCCTTAAAAGAGGTTATATAATATGGTCCTGGCCAGGAAAGCCAGGCCTGGCAGGCTTTCTTCTCGCCCAGAAACGTATGCAGCCAAACAAACGTCTTACTGTCATTTAGCTTGAATAAATCCCTAACATCCCCCGTTCAATTACCAAAGGTTCCCTCGTTTTACTTAAGTAAATTCAAAACTTTGTGATTCAACCAAATGATGTTTTGTTACTGCTGCTTTGAACCTCCACCTCTATACAACAGACAGCACTTGTCTGGTCTTAACTCGGAGGCCCAACTTTACTATACTAGACAAAAACAAAAAGGGGAAAGAGTGAGTAACTATTATTGATACATGATTATAAACCCCGTGGAATATGTTGGTTTGGCCTACAATCCTTCACAAAACATATTGAGACCAGTGATGAAATCATACAAAATTTATTGGCAACAATTAATAACATTAATATTCGATCCTCTTCCTTCTTCAAGCAATATTGTAGTGACGTTGTTAATGCACACGATGTTGAAATTCAGGATTTGCGACAACCATCGCCAAGTGTTACTTAACAACATTGTCTTGAGGGGGAAAAGGACAGTGGGAGGGAGGGAGGGAGGGAGGGAGAGAGGGAGGGAGAGAGTGAAAGTTGTCTGTTTGTATCTTAAGTTAAAACTGCGAAGAGGTTAGCTTCGGTACTTTTTCTTGGATGGCTCTCTGTATTATACACCAGAAATATTTTGGCGTTGTTTTTAGTTCGAATAAAGAGCTGTCTCAATCCTTTTTTGAACGATTGTAGACTGTATACTGTTTATCCTCTTTGAAACAAAAACTAATCCGCTAAAGTTTTTGTTTTCATCATGGTACTTACTTAACGTTCAATTTGTTTTTTAAGCTAGATTTTAAAATTTTTTTCAATTTTAGAAAATTGCTGGCGATGACGAAACAAAGCTCGTTTCCAACCATGAAATCCATGATCGTCATTAAATGAAACATACATCTTTTGACAGTTTTGGTTCTTGCAGAAAATCGCATAATTTTACATGCCGATTTTATGATATCTCATACCATCGTAGGAGGCGTAAATCAGTACTAAGTTTTATTTCCCATTAAGAAGTTACAGTAAAAACCCGCACATAAGAACGTAAAATTTCGAATTCAGCCTGTTTAGGTTCCTATGCTATGAGGTACATCCCACAATCAGGGTGTAGGTTCTTTACATAGGGTCCAAAAAATGCCAAAAAACAAGAATAGTAGAAGGTTTAGCATTGACGCGTCCTTTAGCCGTTGGGACTGAATTTTCTCATATCCTAGCTCATCCATAGTCAGACAACCAGTTTTTTTCAAAAACCCCGGTGCAAAATTCTTTAACTTCCCTTAGGTCCCGCCATTTTTAAGCAGTCCATTTAGTCATATATAATCTTCCCATCCTAGCTGAAATTTTATCATGCCAGAACTCAAAATTGGCATCATTCTCAAGCCATCTCTCCATTACCTATCCTTTTCGGCCTGCGTCGATGGGTTGCGCTTTGTAAGGATGGTTTGTTTAAGAACCTGGTTGAAATATCAGGCTGAAACGATTCTTATTTACTGGCATGTTACAAAATATGTACTTTCAAGCTGTAGGTTCTTAATAAATGAAGGTTCTTATGTCTGCTTTTTTACTGTACTTAAAAATTAAGCCGATGGTTGTTTTGATTTTAGTATGCAATCAAATTTTAGTCAAAAACTTTGCATCTCAGCTTATTCGTAAATAATTTAATTTGATAAAAACAATTTTTGTGTTTTACGATATTTTCAAGTATTTTTTGTATTATTGGGTTGCTAGTAACTTAATGTCATTCGACCAACTAACGTAAAACTACTTTTTCTGAAAAGGGTTTTACAAATACTTGATAAGAAAACAGTTTTGCTTTAAGATGCATTTTTACTTGTGCCAAGAATATTGATGCTGTTTGACCAAGAACATCAATAAAAATTCGTATATAAATGAATATAAATGAAGCTGAAATCGATAAATACTGACGTGTTTGGAAATTTTAGTAAATATAAAAGAGGATCAATCAAAATTCGTAGCTTTTTCAGCTTTTTTCGTCAGGATGATCTTTTCTCTTTCTTAGTATCTTTATTTTCGAACATTGACATCATTTTTGGTAGCTCATTCAAGCAATAAACCTCCCGAAGCAATCTCTGTAAGAAACTGCGAGTTCCAATTTGCTCTCGTAAACAAATTTACTTTATATATTAGCTGATATTCAAAACTACAAGGAGAAAGAGCATCTATGCTGATAGCCGAAGTAATTTTAATCTTCCCTTCGTTTATCTTTGGAAATTATTTTATTTTTAAACTAAAGAATCACTTTTTAAATTCATTTAGTTAGTATGGAAAAAAGTCGATTCATCATGTTTTTGCTACGATTGCCGCAACTATAGCTAAGCAAGTATTCTTGATTAAACAATACGTCACACTTTGTATGTGATGCATTCTGTTTGCATAGTTGCAAAGCGTTGGTAAAAACTTCGTTTTTCTGACAATTAATGAAAAACATAGCGAGAAATCAAAATAATTACTTTTAGTTGATCAATTATTGAATAAATTCTTTTATATTTGAGTGACTCTCTATTTTCTTTGCATTTTTTTCTTGGTTTTCTCCTAGCTTTGTTTACTTAACTTTTCGAATTAAAGACAATTTGTTTGCACGAGGAACAAATGCCGATGCCGCACGAGAAAGTCTTAGAAAGGGAGAACTATGGAGAAACGATGAAGTGGAGAACGTGGGACAAAGCTCTGTATTTTTCGTTGGAGAGAGAGGATTCTGGGATATTTAGCCCCTGGTCAGATGACTCAGCCCTTTGGTTAGGGAATTTTCTTTGTCACTAAGTGGCGTAACGGAGACAACTATGGTCCTTCATAATTTTTCAATGTCGGACCCTCATGTTATTAAGCATTGACAATGTATAAAAAAAACAAAAAAAGCCATATCTAAATTGAACCTGTGAAGCTCATTTGCATATTTTAGTGACGACAATAGTGCACAAAACTGAATTGCAATGAAAGGATGCGTACGTTCCCGTTACCTTTTGAAAGCTCCATTCGCACTTTATGTTCTCGAGGTCACAATACAGTAACCCTCGCTTTCAGTCTATCCGCTTAAAGTCACACTACCGGTTACAGTCACGTAAAATTCAGACCCAAATTCGCAAAACTATAAAATATTGTTCCGTTAACAGTCACTACGCTCACTGTTATAAAATTTCAAGCAAATTTTGGTGTCTTTTGTAACAGTGTTTGGTTTGGGTGTCTTTTCGCAACAAAGCTCACTGTGAACAAATTTATGTTGATAATTAAAAAGTGATAAATCGTCGATTTTTTTTGAACGGTCTGCTATATGGTTGAAAATAGACCCTAGTTTTGTATTTAAAAGGTGTAATCAGTGGTGGCGCTTGGGGAGGTATAGGGGGCTACAGCCCCTTCGTCGGAAGCACCTAGCCCCCCCCCCCCTCTGCTCCAATCCCTCTATCGGAAGATTTCTGGCGCCACCTCTGGGTGTAGTCTGGGTAATTAGTGGCAATCGGGTTGAACTTTGACACTAAAAAAAGAAAAAATAACCAAACTGATTGAACACAAAACTTTCATGGACAAAAAAGTTAGTAAACTGGGCTGCAAAAAAAACGAAGCTGTAAAAAGCCAACGAGATTATCAAGTGTCAAAGTGTTTGAAATAAATATTTGAACAAATATTCATTCTTCTCACTTTCTTGTTCGCTGGCTCCTAGATTTTTTGTACTGTCCGTTAATTGGAAAGAAAAAAGCCAAATTGACTATTTTGTACAAACAATATTGTCCTTAAATCAGAGTGTCCGCTAATTATCTTTCCTCTTTTTAGAAAGTTTTTTATGAGACTTTGACCAGAAAACGATCGGGGAAAAAATTTGTGAGATGTCCACCTTTTAAGGTGTCCGTTAATTGGAGAGAGTACTGTAGAAGGTAGGAGCGGGAAGCGGAGGCGCTCATCCATTCCCCTCTCCTATCGTCTTTTACTGTGCCCGAATTTATTTGGCTTTTGTACCAAGGATCAAAGACCGAGATACAACTTTTTGCTTGGGGGGCAGCTCTGAATTGGGGGGAGCGACCTCTACTTTCAAGTTAGGGATCTGGAGCACGGGCTAGCCGAGGTTGGCATTACACTGTTTTTTTCTTATTGTTTTTCATGGCTGTGCTTGTTTTTTTCTTTGTTTCAAATAAACATCTAATAAACAAATAATTTGCTTTCTTTTTCATTCTAGTAATATTTTTTCAAAAACGCCAATCAGCTTTTAATTTTACAAGTCTACATTTTTAAAGATATTGGTTAATTTTCCCTGAAAACTTTCGGGAAATAAGTTATGCATCAGTTGCGGATCCAGACTACCGCCATTACTAGACAGCGCAGCGCAGATAGTCTAACAATCTAACAACAAACATGCTAGCTTTTGTTATCTCAACAGATCCCGTCAAACTAAGCTCTAAGCTTGAAAATTGCTCTTTGTTACCTTTTAGAAAATCTTTTGTTGTCACGTGATCGGAGAGACGTCATTTCTGGTATAATTTCGATGTTTTGACGGTCATAACTCGATATATATTCGTCAACTGCAACATAACTTACATACAATGCAAGGTCTATTTGCATATAATGCAAGATTTACTTGCATATATAATGCAAGTTCTCAAAGAGCCCATTCGATTGATAAGTACATATTTAACTTGCCCCCCCCCCACCCATTTTCCAATTTGCGTCCCTGCGAGAACAAAAAAGTTTTAATTATTTTTCAAAACGAGGCCGTAATTGTGATTAAATATGGAGAGTTGTTGAGTGAGGGGAAGAGTCAATAAATATCATTTTTTTAACTTGGATTTCACAATGGATGAGGTCGAGAGAATATCAACTATTGACTTTGAAGACTCAGTGAACGTGCAGATTAACCACCCCTCATCAAGTGAGAGCAAGGAGACTCCCCAAAAATGCGAGGCAAAACAAGAGATAACTTCCTCCTCGTGTCCTGTTGAAGGCGTAACTGTATTTCTTGACAGGGCAGAAGTCAGAAGGTTAATAAAAGCAAGCCTTGTTGTTGGTGAAAATGAAGTCCTCGTCACGGGACTGCCGTCATGCATGGACGAGGACTCGATTAGGTAATTTTTACTTTGTTTGTTAAGTTTTTCCTATAAAGACGATGTTGATTGAATAGTGGCTTTCTTGTCAATTGTCAGACAAAGACCACTGGACAACAGAGAGAATAGCGTGACTGGTGTCTTTCATAATGTGCTTCTTTGTTTGCTGCTGCTTAGAAAGTTTTACAATTTTTTGGCATACTTTTAACACATTTCACCAATGCCATTCTTGAAATGGAAGTCAATACTTTATGGGGCCCCCAAGACCTCAAGTGCCTGAAGAAATTGGTCTCCCTTGCCCCCTTTTGGCTGCCCTTATTATACCACCCCAAATCAAAATATGAAGCCACAACCCTGATATTCAAGCAGCCTTCAATCTTTCCCTTGAAAAATAGTGACTTTTTAGTCATCCATCGTAATAATTTTTGGCAATATTAAATTATATCTCTCACAAACCATGACAAACAATCCTTTCTCAATTGGTCTCATCTGTATAACTCTATGTAGATAATCATAATTATGTTATTTCACATAACTATCAAGTCACTTTCACTGTAGAAAATTTGTGTTCTGTACATTAATTTTGCTTCAAAGCAAAAATCATAGGGAACAATACTCAAATAGACAGTGGATGAGAACAAGTATTTCTGTAAACTATAATTTTTATAAGTTAAACTTCCTAAAATTAGGCCTTCATCGGAAATGCGTGTGCGATCGCACACACACACCCTAGCGCACGCCCTAGCGCATGCCCTAGCGCACGCCTACCGCCTTTCGAGGAGTGCAAAATATCACACGCCCTCTTTAATTCTGAGAATTAATTCAAAATCCTTTATTAATGTTTTGTTTTGTTCAGGATTCCACTGCTGATAATATTGAAATTCCACTGCTGATAATCTACATTGGAATCCCAATAATATGAAACCCGGCGATAACTAATTTTACGGTATAATAAAAACATGTCTTCAGCTTGGATTCTTCCAAATCCCGTACAAAATTTCCTCAGTATAACAAATCTTATAAATAACGAACTCTCGAACAAACCAAATTGTATGTCCCTTCATCATGATTTTCCTAGATATGACGAATTTTTCTATAAATTGTCACTGTTATTTTGGTCTACTTTTCCCCCCGTTGTATATTTATCACTATTACTTGGGGGAGGGAGGGACTTACTTTTTGTTGGCAAAACAGACATTTGCAAACATGCGCTTTTTATGATGCAAAAAATGGAGAAGAGATTTGTGTAAATGTTTACACCTTTTCAAGGCTTCATGGCATTTCAGTGAACAAATCCAAATATACAAGACTAAAACAGACATTTTTGTCTCCGAATTTTATAAAGAACATTAAGTGTTGTGAACAAGATTTCAATTTTCGATTGCTAATTCAGCAAAAGAATGAAAAATGGCCCATCATTATCTTTTATGTGGGAATAAAGGAGAGGCCACGATAGCAGGCTGCTCGACGGACCCCGGAGGAAATCTTGCGGTGAAAAATCGATAGAATAGTAGTATATCACAACGCAACGCAAATCAGTGATGGCTAATATTTCGCCCCTAATTATCTTTTATCTTTTATGCATTATCTTTATGGATTATCAACATCTGGCCAATGAGGTAAATAAGAGAGCTGTGACGCTTGATAACCCAGGTCCCGCGAGGGCACAAATTTACACACAAAACGGTCATTATAATCAGATGAATGACCCTACTGACTCTGCTAAGGATATATTATCGAAACTGATGAAAACTATGTAGAAACTTGCTCAGCGAAATAAGTTTCATCAAGATTATTGGTGTCATTATTG
>NW_027019328.1:9944469-10003501 GCF_013076305.1 Rhopilema esculentum | reverse complement strand
GAAAAAAATGCAGCGACATCAAACCCGGGAGAAATAACACTAGGAACATGTGAAAGGCAAATGGGACCACTAAGAACAGTTACCCCAGGGGCTATGGTACTCCCTTCCAACCAAAGTGGGGCGGAAAACAGGGAAGAACCAACGAGAGAAGCGGCAATGACTAAACATACCGAAATAAGGTTAAACCCCTTGGCAAGCTGGATAGGTGAAATAGGCCTATCTGGGGTAGGAATAGCGGTAACCAAACACGAAACTGGGCTAGTAGGCGACCCTAAGAGAGAGCTTAATGAGGGAAACGCAGTAAGAGGATTAGTATTACTACAACGAACTGTGAACTTCATTGTATCATGCCCAAAATATACCGTACGTGCATATTATTCAATCAATGCGTTTGTAGCACTTAAATGGTTTTGACCAAAAAGAATTGGCCACGATAAATTAGGCACTACGAGCATGGAAAATGTTGAGGTGATTCCCGAGTCCCATACAATAGGTACCTGCATAATTCCAACTGCTTGTAGCTGAGACGAAGGACAAGCAGCTGAAACAACGATGGGATGTTCCAACTTAGTAAAAGTGAGTGTGGGGCAGTTACGAGCAACTGTTTTAGCCTGGTTTTCACTCACTAATGAAATGGAACATCCCGTGTCCAAAGGCAGAGGGAGGGACACGCCTGCGGACGAGACTTTCGTCCACAAAATATGTTTACCAGCAAGATCGGCCAACGAAACACTAGATCCTAAGGCCGAAGGTAATGATGAAATGGCAGGGAGGCCAAAAAGATGATCTTGCTGTTGATCAGGGGTCCTAGGCGTAGGCGACTGAGGTAAAACAGCCTCAACATGTTCCATGCGTACAGATAAAGAATCTAATTTATCACTGATAGCCTGTAAAACATTATGATCTTGCTTTTCAAAAGGTTCTACGCTACATGAATTAACCTGTGCTTGAGAAACAGAGGGATGTCTGATACGACGTCTAGTACGATCAAAATTTGTCTTAGTTAACGAATGGCGTATAGCCTTGCAACGGTATTTCTCGCATACACTACATTTGTGCAATAACCCTTTCGAGCATCGATTGTTTGCTCGTTCACAATAAGAACGTGAAAATTTATTGAACTGAATACAAATTCGTTCACCTGAAATTCGGCGAGGTTCTTGACGCTCGTTCTTCGAAGGAAAAGGTGATGCTGGCATCGCAATAGCATCCTTGGGTTTCCAAGACTGAAGTTTGGGTCCTTCCGGATATGATGGCAGAAATCGGGCTTCGATTCTTTTGGCGGCTTCCACGAGGGCAGCGAGGGTGTCAAAATGGAAATCTCGGCTGAGGATATCCTTAGAAAGGTCCGGTCGTAGCTTGAGGACAAACGCATGTATTAATTCGGTATCATTTCCAGGGCTGGGACGATGGATTCCGGGAATCAATTTTTCCAGAGCATGTTGGGTTTCCGTGAAACGGTGAGAGAAATCGGCAACAGATTCTGTTCGATGCTGCTGTATCGAATAATACTGAGACAGAAGGGTCTGAATCTGCTGATCTTTCGGAATCCCTCGTTGTGCTGCAAGTGAGCGGAGGCAGTGATTAAACCAATCGAGATGATCTTCATCTTTTGCATCAAAGGGTGGGGCGTGCACCTTATCATCGTCCATTGAACACAGGGGCGGATTCAGACGGTGGCACCGGTGGCACGTGCCACGGTCAGATTTCCAAATTTGAATTTTTGGAAAATAATGAACTGTTCTATCCCGATATGGTCCTTTCTGTCTAACAATTCCTCTTCGCTCCAGCGTCTATCTACCACGCCCCCTCTCCGCTGTTAATTTAGTAGTACGCCATGTTGGATTTGCTTATTGTTTGCCTTTTGTTAACCACAGAATAATTGGCTCTACCAAATATGGATAGTAACAATCGTGCCACACTAGATATAAATATAAATATGCGCGCACATTTTTAAACAATATGTTTTGAGACCAAATGGCTGTGCTTTTGTTCTTGTGCCACGGTCGAGGCTCTGTATGCTTCTGTTGAGACCCGAGAAATGTGTATTGAAATCAATTGCATCGAGACTCCGTATGTTCTTTCATTAAGTGGCACCGTGGCACAAATATTTAAAAAATGTGCTGTCGAGTATGAACTTGCTTAGGTGATTCCGGTGATTGCTGGGTAAACAAACAAAACGTGTTCGGTCTGCAGGAAACTGACGATTCTGCACGCAAGAATTTTATTGAGTTCGAATTTGAGTTTATTGCAAAGATTACCTTTGCTTTGGCAATGGATATTCAAAGAGTAGTTCAAAAATCTATTAAATCGCGAGTCCATGCAGCTTTGAAGGAACTTTTCGTGGACGAGCTGTCGAAGCTTCGCAAAAGTATGCCTAGTTTAATTTGTCAAGAATTTGATCTGGCTAAAGATAAAGATAATTTTATCTGTCAGTTGTAAGAACTAGCCATTATTCATAAATTGTTAAATGTATATTTTTAAGTGCGTCCAGTGACTAGCCTACATCAGTTTGCATCGTTATTTGTTTGCAAGTTGAAAACATAGAGCCAGTATTGTTTAATGATAAAACGACAGGAGCGGTGACAGCTTTGCGCTAAATGTAACTATGTTTTCGCTTTAAAGCTATACCCATATAGACCAGAGGGCGTGGTCACCTAACACTATTTTTGTGCCACGGTCATGATTTTTTCTGCGTCCGCCCCTGGAACATAAAATGTCGTAGGCTCGCGCATCTTGAAAGCATTGCTGCTTGACATAAGTGAGCCATAAGCGGGGTGGGACATCGGAGGACGTCAAAACATTTTGCATTTGCTGGAGAAATCGGTCCAGTGGCTCAGCTCCCGTAAACTTCGGCAGTTGTAAATTCGGTAGCTTAGAAGCATTTGGGTGTCTCGCGGTGTGGGTGGAGAGTTGTGCAACAGTGGCAGAAAGCTCTTGAAGCTGTTGCGCTGTAGACTCCGAGGCATGTTTCTGGGCCTGTTGTTGGCTTTTAACAACTTCAGCAAGCCCATGTATGAGGCCTAACGTCTCTTCGTGCGACATTTATCGGGCTCGAGGCATATGTAAAAAACGGGTCCTTCACCAGTTGTGACAGATCGTAACGGTAGAGCGTTGAGAAAAGAGAACACCACTTTCTGCTGTATTCAAATCAAAATCCCATTCTCCTCTTATTTCCAATCTCTCGATTTATATACCTCTATTAATTATAATTGACATATCACGTGATTACAGTTTACAATGTGATTGGTCCTGTTACAATTTTCCAACTTGCGTCCCTGCAAGAACAAAAAAGTTTTAATTATTTTTCAAAACGAGGCCCTAATTGTGATTAAATATGGAGAATTGTTGAGTGAGGGGAAGAGTCAATAAATATCATTTTTTTAAGTTGGATTTCACAATGGATGAGGTCGAGAGAATATCAACTATTGACTTTGAAGACTCAGTGAACGTGCAGATTAACCACCCCTCATCAAGTGAGAGCAAGGAGGCTCCCCAAAAATGCGAGGCAAAACAAGAGATAACTTCCTCCTCGTGTCCTGTTGAAGGCGTAACTGTATTTCTTGACAGGGCAGAAGTCAGAAGGTTAATAAAAGCAAGCCTTGTTGTTGGTGAAAATGAAATCCTCGTCACGGGACTGCCGTCATGCATGGACGAAGACTCGATTAGGTAATTTTTACTTTGTTTGTTAAGTTTTTTCTAAAAAGACGATGTTGATTGAATGGTGGCTTACTTGTCAATCTTCAGACAAAGATCATTGGACAACAGCGTGACTGGTGTCTTTCACAATGTGCTTCTTGTTTGCTGCTGCTTAGAAAGTTTTACAATTTTTTGGCATACTTTTAACACATTTCACCAATTCCATTCTTGAAATGGAAGTCAATGCTTTATGGGGCCCCCAAGACCTCAAGTGCCTGGAGAAATTGGTCCCCCTTGCCCCCTTTTGGCTGCCCTTATTATACCACCTCAAATCAAAAAATGAAGCCACAACCCTGATATTCAAGCAGCCTTCACTCTTTCCCTTGAAAAATAGTGACTTTTTAGTCATCCATCGTAAGCATTTTTGGCAATATTAAATTATATCTCTCACAAACCATGACAAACAATCCTTTCTCAACTGGTCTCATCCGTATAACTCTATGTAGATAATCATAATTATGTTATTTCACATAACTATCAAGTCACTTTCACTGTAGAAAATTTGTGTTCTGTACATTAATTTTGCTTCAAAGCAAATAATCATAGGGAACAATACTCAAATAGACAGTGGATGAGAACAGGTATTTCTGTAAACTGTAATTTTTACAAGTTAAACTTCCTAAAATTAGTCCTTCATCGGAAAAATGCGTGTGCGATTGCACACACACGCCCTAGCGCACACCCTAGCGCACGCCTACCGCCTTTCGAGGAGTGCAAAATATCACACGCCCTCTTTAATTCTGGTCTACTTTTCCCCCCGTTGTATATTTATCACTATAACTAGGGGGGGACTTACTTTTTATCGGCAAAACAGACATTTGCAAACATGCGCTATTTATGATGCAAAAAATGGAGAAGAGATTTGTGTAAAAGTTTACACCTTTTCAAGGCTTCATGGCATTTCAGTGAACAAATCCAAACATAGAAGACTAAAACAGACATTTGTGTCTCCGAATTTTATAAGGAACATTAAGTGTTGTGTAATCTAAATGTGCCCATATTCGTTTTAGAGTTCAATGCTTGGGGGAAGCAAAGATATTGGAAGTTTCACATTTGAGCAAGAAGTTGTACATTACAGAGTTAAAGGATCCAAACCCAGAAGAAACCAAATCTGAAACCCAAATTTTGAAGGAGACTAGAATTGATACCAAGAATAAGATTAAAAAAATTCAAGATAGAATCCAATTGTTGGAAAAAGAGAAAGCCTTCTTGAACAGTTATGGTGAAAGACTTGGACCAGTTGCTAATGTATGCTAATTTTTGCTATTTATGCTAATATATGTTGCTTTAAAGCTGAATCAGTGAAATATCTTACTAGGCCTCCAAATGTGCTGGCATCCTTCTCAAATGAATTTAATTTAAGTTTAATCATTACAAGTCATTTAATCTGCAAAAAGTCTTGAATGAATTCTACAGTTTTTACAAGAATGACCCAGATTAATGTTTTACTTGGCCAAAACAGTAGCCGACCATAGTTTTAGAAAAGTGCACAACTGGTGACGAAAATGGGTCTCAGAACCAATTAGTTGTTTCCCCTAGGATCTATTGTAAAGGGACCAAGGAGCATATTACAGATCTAGGGAAGCTAAAAAGTTAAACATGCAAAAGGCCAAAAGCAAAATTATTTTTTTTATCGTTTTATGTAGATTTTTTAAAGTCGTAGGGATTTTTTTATTAATGAACTGAACAAGTTTACTTTCCACAAAAATTTGCTTTACTAATTATGATGATAGAACTAACATTAGTATCATTTCTGGCTACATAAAGATTCATCCAATCATTTTTTGATATGATTCTACCATTTTTAACATAGGCAGATAACTTCAGTGTATTGCAGCTGTTCTGATTCTTTTGGCTCTTCAATTTTGTCTCTTTTTTGTGCCAAAGTGTATTGTTGCTTCTTCTCAACAATAAGTGTTCATATAATTACCAACGATCATTTGACATTGCAGGTCAGTGATAAACTGGTAGAATCATTTGACAAGAAGAGCCTCGAAAATGTTGCTGCTTTTATTGGCTTCTACCATACTCAAGGGAAAAAACTGAGTGATGAATTATTTGATGACACAAATGAATTGAATGGTTTAGAACTAAAGCTCAAGCAAATTGATGAGCGCCTGGAAGAACTGGAATCGCTTTGGGGCTCTAGCTCACATGCATATTATGATAAGTAAGTGAAAACACTTGCATAATCTAAATTTCATTGTCTTAAAAGTGTGACTTGTATATTCAGTAGTATTCGGTAATGCAAGAAGATTCTTTCAGTACAGCCAAATGTCCATGAAATTTCAAATAAATTGACAAAAAAGTAAAAAACCTAGATTTGACATTAGAAAGGTAAAATCATTATCAGTCACAAATGGGCTTGTCAAGATGAGCATTTAGAAGAAGTTTGTAACAATACCTTTGGTTTTTTGCAAAAACGTGACATGATATAATTTTCTTAACAGACTGTAAAAAATTCCAACCTATGCAAATATCAAACTTTAAAACTCTGGCTCATAGTATGCACTGACAATTTATATTATTTATATTATGTTTATACTAAGTGAATGGGGACCACACATTTTTGTTGAAGTTATGAAAAAACATACTTCAGAAAGTCCAGCTTTTGTGAGTTTAATGTTTAATTGTTTTGGTCTTTTTGCAATCTCCTCCCGTTTAACTTATCTACTACATTACTTTTTTTCAGACGAGTTTCAATTTTACTTGAAGCACAACAAGAAACAGAGTTGCCTCTAGTCGTTTCATATGTTGTTACTGGTGCATCATGGAGTCCTCTCTATGATATCAGAGCATTTAGTAAAGATAATTCACTGCAGGTAACCCATTACTAAGTTTGCATGTTACATTTTTCTGATGCTGATGATATATCTTTCATAAACCTTATAAGTGTTTTGCATTTTATAAGACTGCTGCAAAGTTCTAAAGCTTTACTGAGCTATATTTTCTTTTACCTGTATAAATAAGTTATTGGCTGGAAAACAACAAGTTTCTGCAAGTGAAAATAAAGGCATTCCTATAATCACAGCCAGTGTTATTTGCTAAGTTTTGTTCTTTGAATCCTTTACACTATGTTAACTTTACAACAACTTGTTAAGAACTCTTGCTGCATGGTGCTTCTTTTTAGTTATTTGGTTACACATATCTAATTTTTTTCTGATTAAGAAAGTTATTTATTTTTTTTAGTTGTTATATTTTGGGGTTATCAAACAGACAACAGGGGAAGACTGGCCTGATGCTAAACTGTCACTGAGCACAGCACTCCCAAGTGTCGGTGGAGCACCACCAGAGCTGGAAACACTCCATATTCATACTATTGGAAAACTGCACCGTAGACCCAAGAAAAGATATGGTAGCAAACTGGAAAGAGGATCACTGGTGGAATCAGGGTAGGAATGAATATTATAGAACAAAGTTGCCAGTGGTTTTAGTAAAGCCACACTTGGAAAGCAACTGTGCTGGTTGTAGTATTCATAACAAACTTGGGCCTAAACCCTATGCAACTTACAATTAGTTAATTCAACTGCCCCTTGGGATGTATATGTTCATGTCAGTTGTATCAATGTGTTGGAATTTCGTCCCTTTACCAATTAAATCAAATTTATTTTCACAACAGCTATATTTACTATTACATTTTCAGTTGATTTCAATCCAAAGTATTTTAAACTTGACCCATACTTGCTCTCAATATCTGATTACCTGTATACCATCAGTATCTGTTGAATTTAGGACCCCAGTGTTATATTTATTCACTTAGGCATTTTGGCAATTTACTTTCCCTACAAATTTGTTATCTTGACAATACTGGCCTTGTGTGCCTGTGTGAAAGATTTCAGATCTTCTTAGTTTTCTTCCAATCGCCTCTAATCCTTTGTCCAAACTCAGTCACCTTGTACCACTAGATTCTCATTTTGTTCTGTTGAAAGATCTAACATTTATTGTACTTTTTAACTTCAGTGCTGTTTCTGCACGCTACCATCTTTTCCAACAATAAACCTTTTAGTATTTACCACTCAGTCTAGATATTTGCAACAATCCGTGTATATATGTCCTTATGCATTGCCAGCATCTTTAAAATCCTTTGTTTTTCCCAACTGTATTGGCCATCTTATGCTTGCCCTGGCTTGTTCTTGCCCTTGCTTGTCAGAGGTGTTTGATAGAATGCTTATCATACCAACTCAGTTCGCAAAGAAAAGTTTTAATTTTATATAGTTAAAGCTCTTTATTATAATTTTTACCTACAGTGGCATTGAAAGATTGTTCAGAAAGATTGTATATGACCATGTTTAAACATCCTGTCAGAAAAAAGAACTGTCTTTTGCAGATTTTTTTCTAATTGCATGACTAGATAGAAAAGCTTTGAGTATTATTTTATTTATAGTAACCCTATTGTCTGTGCCCCATGGAGTGCATGAAGGAGAACATTACAAAGATTTTTGGTCGAAAGATTTTCATTTATAAAAGCTTTGTTGTTTTGTTAAATGCATTTTAAGATTTATAAGTCAAATTCAAATAGCAATTTTTTGACCTTTTGCTTTGCCATTCTGCAAGCTCTGAAATATGCAATTATTTTTATTAAAATTCAGCTTGGTAAATGATTTGGAGCCGTGTTTTGGTCTAATGTCAGATGATCAGTCTAACAGGGTAAGCAGCAACTGTTCACAGAAAACTGTTGAGTATAGAAGTCTAGAGAGATAGTGTGATAAGAATTTATAACAAAATGTTTTGAATGTTTTTCTACAAATACTTTGAAAATTTTTTGCTTGTAATTTTTTAACTTTTATTCTTGTAAATATCAACTTTTATTATTTAAAATACCAATCTTTGATTGATACCAGTAATTAGACTAACCTGTGTAAATGTGAAAGATTATTATATATTTTTATTACTATATTAAAAAATTATTTTAAAGACATGCAAGATTATGATATTACCACTAAGACGAAAAAGCTGCTTGCAACTTTTGTAACTTACAATAAATATTTTTCAAGGCTTTTCAAGTTTTTGCTTTGGTTCCCCCTATAATTTTTCTTCTTATATAGTATATTTTTAATCTCCACTAGTTGTGAAGGTCTTTAATCACAAGTTAGAAAAAATCTGCTATCGGTATAAGACTAACTGATTTGGTATCAGTAAAAAGACTTTTTTTATTTTGACAATGTTTATGATACCCTGACTTATTTTATGACGTACTTTGAATCAGGGGGTAACTGACCTCCTAAAGTTGCCGTTCAACAAGCAAATAGCTTACTACTTAATCTGAACTGTCTCTTCTTAATTTTCCACAGCTCCTTGCCATGAATTGTTTGATTAATTATTCCTCTTTTCCAGTCATTTGCATTGAATCAATATATCCCGACAGACGTCAAAGAAGGAATAACAAGTGCAACGTTCAGCATTCCTCGAAAATCTACAATCAAAAGTGATGACACTGAGCACAACGTAGCAATTTGTCAAATCGACTTAAAGCCGAATTTTGACTACGATTCTGCACCTAAGTTGGTGGCACATGCCTTTTTGCATGCAAAAGTAAAAAATGAATCAAACTATGCTTTGCTTGAAGGGCCTGCCAAAGTATTTTTGGATAACAACTTTCTCACAAAGGTATGCGGTCTTTATTATTAACAGGCTAATACTGATGTTTGTGTGCTGGAAATCACCGATTAGGCGCTACGGAGTCAAATAAGCGCCCACGTCCGAATAAGCACCCACCCTGCGACCAAATTGGTTTTGATACGTGCCCACTTCTGAATAGCGCCCGAATTCGAATAGACGCCCAGGGGAGCAAACTGAATCATTATTTGGAAGATAAAAGACCACTGTATTAGGAAAACAATTGTTATTTGGTCAATATTAGTTTCACAGGTTCAGGGCAACCTAAAGTTGATTACAAACAGTTATTTCAAAATGTTAATAATACTTTTGTTTTGAAAGAACTGAGTGTGAAAGTAAGTTGTTTGACTTGTTCAAGGAATTTAACAGCAGCTCGATTATCACAGTATAAAGTTCATGTTTTTTTCGATCACTGCTTTCCAACGTCTTGATTGGCAAATGGCCAACTGATGCACCTTCTTTTTAAACCCCAGTAACATTCGTGAAACAGTCCAGTTTTTTTGCTACCATTTTTTGTAAAATTAGGCAGAATGTATATATATATGTAAATAACACATTATTTTTTTCTTTATTAAGATAAAAATTGAAAAAAGCAGTTTTTCTAACATCTTTTTTTGGCTTAGATTGATATCGGCTCCACTTATGTCTTAGACACACATGGATGCTGTCAGCCCCTCGGAGGAATTTGAACTTTCTTTGGGTGTTGACCCTGCCATTAAAGTTACCTACAAGCCATTGAGAAAATTTATGCAAAGAACTGGAGTTGTGTCTAAATCAACACAAACTGACTATCATCAACAGATCTCTGTCAAGAATACCAAGACAACAACTATCAAAATTAAAATCAGGGATCAATTGCCCAAAAGCAGTGAAGATAAACTCAAGGTTTTTTTCTGTCCCCATTTTCTTGTTGCTTTTATTCGGTTATTCATTCTATTCTTTATTTGATTTTGATACGTTGCGAGATCCTTGGAATTCTTTGATGCATTTTCTATATAACTTTGCCTATAGGCTGATATTTATAATTATTTCGAGGTGTAATTTTTTTATAAATGCTCTTTTCTGCGTGGATGTTTAGTGCTCAAGCCATATTATTGACTCTTCACCAACGCTTTCTCGATTTCACTGTTGCTTTAGGTTATCCTGAAAGAGCCAGCTATTCCTTCACTAAAGCAGAAAGGTAGTGCTGGGGAAGAGCAGCCAGTCAAACTAACAGATAAAAATCACATTGAATGGAATTTGGAAATAAAACCTTCAGAAACTAAAGAGCTGAACATGAAGTATACTGTTGAGCACCCTGCAGACATTGCTATTTCTGGATTATAAAGCGAAACGAGCTGCTGACTACTACCGTGATATTTTAATGCAAATTGACAAATCTTACGTAATCAGCAATAAATGAAACACGTGCCTTTTTCTTTATCCTGTTTATTTATGCTTCTTTACTTATTTTGCTTTTCCGCCATAACGTAAAATGTTCCTGCTCGTAAGAGAGATGATAGTTTTACAACAATGTCACTTCAATAACATGCCCCTTTGGATGATGATGGAGACATACCTCTCGTAGTATTGCTCAAGTGAAGGAAGGGGTGACGAACCAAACCTATAATTAGGGGGTGATCTGTGTGACAATCAGATAAATATCTCATTATCAACAAATCGTGATGTAGATTACTTCATGTTTCCTTCTTCCCAAGGGAGTCATGTCCTGTTGTCTAAACAAGCAGAAATACGTCTGTACACTTCATAATTATTCATATTTAAGTATGCTTAGTGAAATTTGAATCCTTTATTATTAACCATACACAACATAATTAGGTATTTAATTTGTTTGTAATCGTTTCTAGTGCATTCATTCGCAATATTTTGCTTGATCTATTAAGACTATTTGTATTTCAAACATCACCTTCCAGTACTTCATGTATTTTTGTAATCGAATGACAAATCAGACATCACTGATTTTACTCTTCATTCTTAGAATTTAAGTTTTAGAATTTAAATTTAGATACTGTCTAGCATTCGTATTATAGAAGACTCCCTTAGCTTAAAATTTTTCATTCTTTTCTGATACACATAATAGCAAGAGCATAGCAGAGCGTCTTCGGTTTTCTCGGTAGCATTTCCTTCAGTATACGTTCCTTGGTGCAAATTGCAAAACCAAAGTCAATATCTTTCAACAGTCTTGCAGCCTTGTGCTCAACTGATTTCAGGATTGTTCGACCATGGTTGCCAATCAAAGTTTATCTACCAAGATTGTTTCGCCATTATCACCTGACAAGAGGCAAAAAGACATCGTTGCATTTTCTAGGAGAGAAGTTTGAATTTGTATCCTCTAAGTTGGAATTTGTTTCTCGGACAACAAAACTAATAAAAATATTTTCGGTTAAGGAATTCTCTGATCGGCAGTGGAATAGCTTGACCTTCCAGACTAGGGAGTGGAGGGTCATGAGAAGTAAAATATACCGACAAAGACATGGATAAAGAGAAATTTGGGTGCTATTTCACCTACCATTTACCAATGAACGATCTTCCCGACAAACCAAGGAATATTTGCATCAGATAAAACTTCACCTACAAACTCATCTGTTGCTCAGTTTACGGAGGCTGTTTTTGCTCCGAATGGCGCCACTGTTCCAAATGGTGTAAAATTGAGGCTAGGAAGTAGTTTTGCCACATGTAGGGATTCATACCAATTTTATTGATTTCCAGAAGTTTACAGGTTGTAGGGAAAACCTACGGGATAAATGAAGAAAAGTAGGTAGTTTTCTGGAAATTGTAGGGATTTATATTTGTTTGCGGCCAAGCAATTAGATTGCTTGTTTTTTATACCTTTGAACATCAATTTCCACTGACTTTTCATTCAAGTGCAATATATAGTTATGAAAAGATATTCCGCAAAAAATTGCAAAACCATATTTTACGTCAGAGTAACGTCTTGCAAAAGCATTACCTTTTAATTGAATAATTGTTTTGGTCCTCGATCTTTATGGCTTTTTAAAATAGACTTTCGCTGAAAGTTGTCCTTAGAAGCATGGGTGGATGTGGGGATATTTTGAAAACGTAGGGATATTTTGAAAAATATAGGGATTTGTGGGGAGAATCCACGCTGACATGCGTAGGTGAAAGTAGGTAGAAATCGCCTGCGCAGTAGGGAGACTATCTCTATGAGAAACGATAGGACGAGCGACAACGGCAACACCGCTAGGGAGGTGCACAAATCGAGCCCGGACGCAATAGGAGGAGCGTATTTCACTTCCGCCAACAACATGCCGGCTGCATCACTGAGTGGGCTGCATTCAATATGATCAAGATCAATTTATGCCTCGCTTGTAGTGTCTTAATTCACTTTTTCGTCGCTTTTACCGATGAAACAAATGTAAGCGGATGCAATTTTGATGAATGTACCTCGACATACGAATTTCCTAATCATAGCACAATCAGCCTAAACGGTGCCTGGTTTGGTTACAGCCTTGACAAACCTTGGATTAATTTCACTGCCAGGGTACCGTTCACTGTACATAGTCAACTCATAAAAGTGGGGGTTTTGCAAGATCCGTACTACAGGTTTAATGACAGAGACGATCGATGGGTATCTTTGGATACTTGGGCCGTCACAACAAAATTTGACCTTAGTGCTGCTTTCCTGTCTCAGGCAAAGACTAGTTTAGTTTTTGAATCGATTGACACCATTGCAGATGTGTATTTAAACGGGGTAAGAATCGGTGGCAGCAAAAGCAAATTTGTACCAAATATATTTGATGTTACTGGCTTATTTTTGAAAGGAAAGAACACAGTTACTGTCATATTGATGTCCCCCGTCAAATATGCTTCACTGGAAAGCTTGCTATACAAAAATAAATTCAATTATGCTGTGCTGCCTGACTGCTATCCAAATGTTCTACATGGTGAATGCCATAGCAATTTTATACGAAAAGAGCCATTATCTTTTGGCTGGGATTTTGGACCTTCATTTCCCACCCAAGGCTTGTTCGGTTCAGTTTATGTACAAAGTGTGAAAACTGCATTCATAGAAAATCTTCTTATCAATGTGAAAATGCATGCTGGTCAATGGGCTGTCAATGTGTGTGTGTATATCAATGATCAGTTTCGAAAATTTCCTATTTCAATTAACTTCAAAGTTGTTGAACTTAATCTTGGTGTTACTACAAAGAAAAAACTTCTATCTAAAGAATCAAGCAGGATTTGCACTGATTTGAATGAAATACCAGCCAATGTCGTGCAACAATGGTGGCCATGGCAATACGGCCAACAGAACTTATATACCCTCAAAGTAAGTGACAATTGTTGTTTGTAGATAATGTTATCATGCAAAAAAGATACTGGCAATGTGAGCATAAAATTTCTTATTACAAAGTAAGAAATAATGTGAAGGCCAATCTGCAGAGCATGGCAGTTCTCAACAAGATCTTGTGTGTGCAAGAGCAAATATAAATGTGTGCAAGAGTGCTGACAATGTGTGCAGCCTGTTCAGTTTTAGTTCAATGTGTGCAGCAAGCTTCTAACAGGTAAAATGCAGCCTACAAACTGATCTCACAAGTCACAACATGTGCATTTCACAAAATTTTAATTTCAGAAATATCAATTAGGGGCCATTAGTATATTTCATATGATAAAATTTCGATTATTGTGACTAGGATATCACATGGAATTTATCTTTTTCGAAATTGAAGATTCCAAAACTCGCACATACCCACAGTTTTTAGCATATTTAACCAACATTCAAGCCCACTGTCTCAAATCTCTTTCCTGGTCTCTCCTGAAACTCTAGCTTTTTACAAACCAAAAGAGTTCAGGCAATATCTGTTTCATAATTACTCTAAAATGCCACTGATGTTCAGTTTGTGCTTTTTAGCAACATGCTTGCCATAGCCTCACATTGAGAAAACATTGGAATTTAATTTAATTTGTGGTAGTTGTGCATGACCAAGCCATTTATTTCCTTTTCAACTGAATCTTCTGGATTTTTTTCTTTCTGCAATATCTTCTGGTCATTGTCATTTACTTCAATTTTGAAAATATTGAGCGATTTTTCATCTAAACAAAGCTACAGTTGGCAAACCCAATAACAGAAGATTCATTATAGACATCTTATTGCTAAAACTTCAGTCAAGTAGGTATGCTTTTGGCCATTTATGATCATTTTGAAGTTGCCAAATTTGAGATTCAAAATTTCAAAAGTTTTAGCCTGGCTACCAATCATTGGTTTTCTAGTTATTATTTTTATCCAAAATTTTTGCAATTGCTGGCAGTTGTGTTTTTTGTTTCAATTTGTTGTTTTGTGTCTCTCCCTCCTTGATTCTTTTGCTGTCACCTTTGCTGCAGTTTTTATCTTCATCAATATAAAATTCATGGTATTCATGGGAAATCCCAGTTTACTGCATAAATGCTCAAAGATTTTGAGTTAACATTTGTTAAAATTTGTTTCCTTTTTCTCAATATTCTTTGAAAAATTTAATTTTCTTTTTTTTTCAAGTTTTTCGTTGCCATTTTGACTCTGGCCTCTCGATATCTTGTCCCGATTATTTAAACTGAGATTTTAGTCTCTGAGTTAGGAGATACCCCTAAATTTGATAAGTCAAGTGGATGTGGCTTTTTGTTATCAATGCAAATACTTAAGGCCGTTTTCCACTAGGCGAATTTTTTCGCGCGAATCGAAAAAATATTCGTAACGATAGAGTAGGACCGTTATCTACTTTCTGCGAATCGAATTTTTTCGCTGCGAAATCTGTGAGAACACCACGCATGCTCACATTAGCAAAAATTCGATTCGCGCGAAAGAATTCGCCTAGTGGAAATCGGCCTTTACAGTTACCAGTTCTTGCATTGGAGAAAAAACTTTATTGTTAATGGCTTTACAACCTTTTAGGCTAGACTTCTATCAGAAGACGACCAAGAAGTACATGTCAAGGAAGTTCAATTTGGATTCAGAACAGTCGAACTTATTCAAGAACCAATTGCTGGCTCTGAAGGGCTGAGCTTCTACTTCAAGATAAATGGAATCGAGATGTTTTTGAAGGGATCCAATTGGGTGCCCACAGATGCTTTCAGGGACAGGGTTTCTAATCACACAATTGAAAGCTATCTACAGGCAGCTGTTGAAGCAAATATGAATATTTTGCGTGTCTGGGGAGGAGGGGGCTACGAAACCGATTACTTCTATGAAACATGTGACAAAAAAGGCATTTTGGTATGGCACGATTTCATGTTTGCATGTGCCATGTATCCTACAAATGAAGAATTTGTTCAGTTGGTGGAAAATGAGGTGCGATACCAAGTTATGAGGCTTCAGAGCCACCCTTCCATTATAATCTGGAGTGGCAATAATGAGAATGAGGTTGCACTAAGAGAAAACTGGTATGAAACGAGCGTGGATTTTAACCTGTACAGAAAGGATTACATCAAGCTTTATGTTGAAACGGTGAAACCACTTGTAGGATTGATAGACCCAACAAGACCTTTCATAGTTTCATCTCCCTCAAATGCACTGGAGAGCGAAAGTGAGGGCTGGATAGCTCAGGATCCAAGGAGCCCGTTGTACGGTGATGTTCATTATTATAATTATACTGCTAACTGCTGGGACACGACTGTCTTTCCCAAGCCAAGGTTTGCCTCCGAGTACGGTTACCAGTCTTATCCTTCTTACGAAACTTTGGAAAAGATATCTTTAGAAGATGATTTAACATGGGATAGCAAATTGATGTTTTATCGTCAGCACCACCAGGACGGTAATCAGCAGATAGAAAACATGATATCCCAGAATTATATGCTGCCTCGGTCAACTGACAAACGGCTCTATTTCAAAAAAATGATCTATTTATCACAAATTGTACAGGCTGTTTGCATCACTAAAGAGACAGAGCATTATCGAAGTTTAAGAGGGCGCCTGGTAAGAGAGGAATCTAATACATATCATGTTCAGAGAAATATGTCAAAGGATAGTAGAGATGGTACTCTGATGGGTCACACAATGGGGGCAATGTACTGGCAACTAAACGATGTCTGGCAAGCACCATCATGGTCGTCTATCGAGTATGGAGGCAAGTGGAAAATGCTGCATTACCATGCAAGAGATTTCTTCCGCAACCTTATTGTGACTTATGATTTGCTTGGTACAATGCTTCATTTATTTGTTGTTTCGGACATCCTTGAGAAGGTCCCGGCCATCTTAAGCGTTACCTCTTTTAAATGGACATCTTTCAATCAGCTTATGCAAAAGAGAATCAAAATTACCATTGAGCCCCAAGTTGCTGTTGAAATCTTGCAAATGGAGGTCACTAACATATGCAAGCAACCGAGGGAGTGTTTTGTAATTCTTGAGTTGGAAGTTGAGCAGCTGCCAAACTATACTTACTCTCGACCAGTATTTCTTACACCGCTGAACCAAGCTATCGGCATCAGTAATCCGCATATCGCCATTATGCCCTCGGATATGCAACAAGTGTCTGCAAATACCATCAGCTTCAAAATTCGAGTGACAAAACCTGCAGCCTTTCTTTGGCTCTCATCTGACGTTCAAGGACGTTTCTCAAATAACGGATTTCTTCAATATAAAAATTGCAAAGAGCTGAACTTCACTTCAGTTGCACCTGTAGATCTGAAGACGTTCTCTGGCAGTCTAAAGGCCTTATCTTACTATGACGTCACAGTAGGATAAATCTCTGGTCTGCAAGTTATATTGCGAACGTCTACATGGTTTTTTTTGTACTTGAAGTAAACTGACAAAACAGATGAGAACGAACTAAACTTTCACATATCGTTTCCATTCAGTTATTTTTACCTTCATCCTTGTGTGAAGTTGTAATTAACAAATATCCTACTTTTGTAAAAGTTGTAAAAAGAAATTTTCTACGTCAATAAATTTGGTTGGGTCTACAATCAATCTTTGAATTTTCATATTGAGAATTTGATATGACAGACATTTCTTTAACAAAAGTAAAACTTCTGCTGGAGAATGTTATGTAAATATTGAATTGATTTTGTACAAATACAGCGTTTTCATAATATCACCATGAATTTTTGTTAAAAATTTTACTAACAATAACCTTTCTCCTCTCAGACACTTTTTCTTGCCGTAATACGAGCTCTGCCCTTTTATATACGCTCGGACGAGCTCTGCCCTTTTATATACTTTCGCTTCACACTTAGCGAAGTGTCCTACACAGGAAAAAGAAAAAGGGGCTTTGGCAACTTTAAATAATGTAAATAATGTAACCGAGACAAAATATAGATTTCGCCAGAAAAAATCTCGAGAAGAAAAGATGTTTTTGTTAATGACGTTTAGAATAATATTTTTAAAATTGTGTAATAGAATCATGAAAGTCTATGTATACATTGTACCAGAATTCACAATAAATATTTTTATACGGATATTAAAACACCAAGATCTATGATTATGAATTTTTATTTAGTACTAGCCTACCTTGATATTAAACTTTATGCGAAGAAGCTTAATAAGTCCCTTTTGGACGTAAGAAGTGTCGAACTTCTTTTAACAGTCGACTACATAAAACAATCCTTTTTGAGTGAAACAAAAACATTACTAAATATAAGCTACGGGTTTCAACATTTAAAGGAAAGGAAAATTTTATTGCTTGATGACCATAGCAATTCAAATAAAACTATACACTTGAAATTTCAAATTTACCAATTTTAAAACGAAAACTTTTATTTGATGGCATTATTATATTATAAGATTGTATTTATTTGTCACCGAACCACCAAATCAACACAATTCCCTCCCATGGTCGGCAGCTCCTGTCTAAATGTTTGACATGCAAGGCCCGAACATACCCTGGTGCACTACTTTCCATCGATAACTAGGATATCCATGCATAACCTCCTAAAAATCAAGATAACTAAAAGCAGAATTATAATCCATATTAGAGCCACGATGCAAGTTCCACCACGCTCTTTGTTATTTGTGCTACTTCTATTTTTGGCATCCACTTCAGGAGAATTTTCGACCTTGGGAAGTTTATTAATCCTTCGTCGAACCGCTTCTTGTGTTCCTGGCTCATCATCACCATCTTTTTGAAGCATTTCTAGTGGCGGATCGACATCATCTTCTAAAGTATCTGACGGCACAAACTCTTTATTCGTTTCATTCCCAGCTGTTAAATCAACACCATTACTGATGGTAGGCTCTTTTTCATTACCTTCCTTGGCAAAATCGTTTGAAGACGATGATGCATCAATGTGACTATTTTCTTCATCGCTTTTTTTCTGTGCTTTGTTTTTGCCAGCTGTCGAGGCTGTTTCCTCTGGTGGGCTCTAAAGAGAAAAATATCCGCTCAGAAAAACGTAGAAATAATAGATATTAGCAATATAACTTAATCACTGGCTGGTTGAAAGGAAAAAAAGCTTGTGTTCAACTTGATAGGAAATAGAACAGCTATGCAATTAAACAAAAGACGGGAAACTTTGCCCAAAACCGAATCGATTTTGCCAACGAGTTAAGCGAAGTTGTCTTCAATGTCTTCAAATTTGACCACACATTTTGACAAACAGGGGACCAAACTTTGTGACTAATAAAATGTGCTGTCAAAACAAGAGGGCCAAAAATACAGCTTTATTTCTTCGTTGCGTTTTATCAAGTCCAGTGGGAAAAATTGACGAAAATGCGAAAATTCCTGTTGCCTGCGGCTATTTCAAAGCTATTTTGAACACAAAATGCACGATGAGAGTTAAGGCAAAAACAAACAAATTTCGTAGGATACATCGACTGAAATTATTTTATAGATGAATAATTGATAAGTCAATTCATAGGTTAGAATGAATTTCTTTCGGCAAAAGAAATCACTATACATGATGGTGAATGATAAAAACTTAAAGAGGTTCACTTACGACAAAGTTGATCTGGCTTGCAATTGCTTCATCCTCCGCGTCGCCATTCCTTTTGTTACCTAATTTCAATGGAAAAACCACATAAGATGTATTCTTAACAAAGTCTGTATGTAATGCTTTACATATCACTGTGGTTCACCCCCATCTCTATGAGTTCACCACCCTATTGCATTCAGCAATCTTCTTTTACGCGCAACAAACTTCGCCTTCAAAGGCATTTTTAACTTGGCAAACTTTTTAGAATAATTAAAATACCAATTGCCAATGCTAAAAATACCAATTACCAATTACCTGCTTATAATGTCTTGAAAAACATTCTGATTTCTTCTGTAAAAACATATAAATCTCGTACAAGCAACTCATATGACCCAACTATCAGATGGTCGAATTGTCAAGTTAGCAATACATAAACTTTAGGTAACTGACATGGCAGTGAATTTTCAGCATTTGCCTTCTGTTTATCAAATAAATGTATATTCACACCAGATCATTTCAATCTGTGAGCGATAACTTTGAAGCATGGCAACGATCCACTCAGACTCTAAGATACTCAATACAGTATTGCTTTTCTGCAAGTCTTTATAAACTTCATAAAGGATAAACTTCTTACTTTCTACTAAGCTCTTCGCATTGTCTGAGCCACATGAAGAACAAACCCAAGTAAAAGACCTGTGGAACAAATTGGCATCATTACAAACATTTACAAAATATCATAAACCATCAATGTTGTTTAAAGACCACTTTTCACTTACGACGTATCGAAAGTATCGCATAGTAGCAATTTCATATCTCCTTTTATCAGTATCCCTTTTATTAATACTATATTACAAAGTAATCATTCACAAATAATAATACAGAAGAAACGACTCTTTTATCATAATTCAGAAACTGAATCCCTAAACACCTACTTTTTTGCCAGTCTTTTCCTTTCCTCACTTCTGTATTCCAATGCTCCAATTGCTCCTTCACCTTTTGAGGGCATGAATCCAATAATGGCAAGCAACACAGTACGGACTACAATATAAAACTCTTTGTTAAAGACAATAAGCCATTGCGCTACGCAAGCATCCCATAATGCATTTTTAGACATTTCATCTGACATTTCAATTTTGGTTAATTAGTAGAAGTTTACTGCCATTGTTTGGATCGTCGTCACGCTCGCAAAGGCCCATTGTTAGCAATGAGTAATTAAGCCTTTTTACATAAACTAAGCAAAGTATTCAAAAAGTGAGCCATTCCATTTTTCTCCAAATTTGAAACATACTATTTTGGACTGTTTTTAAATCTTTATTGTAAAGGCACAGACAAATTCATTGCATTCAAGACTGCCCTTCCAAAGAATAAGGGATGAAAATTCAAAACGGAAAATGAAAGATTTTTCAACCACTTTCTTTTTTCCAGAAATGAGGAATTATGACTCCTTTTTAAACAGAAATTATGAACTACTTTGGTGGTATATTTGAAATCCATATCTTTTATCCTAGGACTGTCATATCAAATAGGAAATAAACATGAAATTTTTATGTAAACAGCAATGGCATATTAACAAATTGTTCCATAACAAAGAAGTAGCTATGTTTTCGGCATCTAATATATTAAATCATTTTCTTTTTCACTGAAAGGCTTGTTTTTGAAAAAAATGCTAAATAAGATTCTTACTACTCCATGATGGCTGCCAGGTCTCTGGATGATGGGCAGACATGCTAAGACAAATTTTCTTTCCAATTTCAAATCTTCCATTTGGCTGCAAAATATTCATAAAACTTTCAAAGAAGATTGTAATGACTGTTACTCCCAATTTTCATTTCATTTTTAATTTATTTAAAGTAGGTATTTAACAATAGCTAAATAACAGCTAATTGATGACTTCGATTGGTTTCTTAAATCTCGAATTATACATATGCAATGGGCTTCCTAAATCCTTAATGATGTTTAGAGAAAAGCAAACTCATCTATTGAATGGCATGAACAATAAAACACGATTGTAGAATGCAGCAATGTAGTTATCAATTATACAGCTGAAAGGGCAACTCTTAAAATGAATTTGAATGCATCTATCACAGCTTCAAATGAACATACTGTCAACAGCATAATACTTGGTGGTTTCATTGGGTACTCAGGTGGCAGAAGAATTCTTCCATGATATCGCCCCTCTGCAAAGTCAGTGTCTGGAGGTCCACGTACAGTAAAGTGCCATTCAAATATGTTATCCTTTCAAAGAAAAACATAAAGACAAATTCTTAGTATAGGTGACAATTTTTCTTTAATTGTTCAAACATATGAAGCATATACTGACAGCAAGCTCATACAATACAATTTAGTTGCCAGACGACATTTTAGATGCCAGATAAAATTTTAGGTGCCAACTATTATTGATGTTGTGCAGTTTTTCTTTCACTGCATTTCAATATGTATGAAACATAGGATCAGTATAAAACTAAAAATTGAAACTGAAAAATTGTCGCTATAGACATGCTTTGTCACCTTCACATCTTTGAAAATCAGGAAAGATCAAATTGTTCTGTCTTTTCTGCTCTAAAATGTCTTAGACATTTTGATTATTGCTTCAAAAATTTGTACAATCAGGCCTTCTATGTTCCCATTTTCACTTGAGGTATCAACTAAGCATGTTTTGAATAACAAACAATGGCAATTGAAAAAAATCGGGAGATGAAACAACAAAAGACAATTAAACAAATTGATGTTTAAACCAAATAATGGTAAAGTGAGACAATGAAAGCAATAAAATTGGATCTGTAGCAGGTCATCTAAATTTAATGATTTCTTTAAGCTGATGCCTTTGAAAAATAATTCCGAATTCAATCTGAACTCAGTAAGAAGTGAATACTGTAATAAGAAATTGATGATAAGATTTAACCACAGATGAAAATTTGAAACAAGTTTGGGAAAATTTTAGAATTATTCAGATTTTTCAAAGCAACTGTTTTATGGCTAAGAAATTTAAACAAATAATCTTAACATGCAGCTTCATATTCCACATGTGACTGAAGGGGTAGGTCTGTCTGTGTGTGTTTGTGAAGGTGTAGGTCTCTACAGCCATTACTTACATTCACCTGAAAGGCCTGTACATTGTACAGCTGACACATGAATAACAAAAGCAAATAAAAATGAGCAGGAAATAAATATTTTGCCATGTACCTCAAGTGGCTGTGCAAAGTACTGATCAGTTGGTTGACATAGTTCTGCCGCTTCTCTCATCAGTCTCTTTACAGCTAAAAAAAGTTATTGCATCAAATTGATCATTTCCATCTAATTTCTTAAAATTTGCACCAAAGTTATTTCTACTTTCTCTCATTTCATAAATATGAATGCAAAAGATTGGAATTTTTCTGAAGAACCACAGTTATCATATATAGACCTACCAGCTGTCAAGGTTAGGCAGTGTTTCAGATACTTTTTTCAAAGCCCTTGTGGGATTTCATGCCTTTTTATGTGGGTCTTTTTTAGCTTAGGTATCACTACCTAGAAAAAGCTTTCTTTTGATTTCAGACTTAATTCCCTTTGAACATTTTAAATAAAACTTTCTAAAGCTTTAATTTTTCACTTAAACTTTTAATTTGCAGGTCAACATCAACATCTTAGCTGAATTTATGATCTGCAGTAGCAACTAAATGTATGTTTGTAAATGTATACCTATGGTAAAAATCTGGTGGGCTTTTACAGTTTCTTCCAATTTTTAAAACTAACAGGCTAAATAATAAAAAAAATTCAAAGAAACAAAGAAAAAAACCCCCTTCTATACTTTTTCCAATATTAGGAATAAGTGAAAACTCAGCCTGGCATGCTAGCCATACTTGCCACATTTTAGCAACTATACCTTGTCCCTGTTCACATTTGATGATGAAATATACAAGTTTGTGTGACAAGGTTTGGGACACCAAAAGGATAGAAGTCAAACTGAGGTAATAAGCAAATGCACATTGGCATAATATATGAATTGAGGATTGTGGCAGCCTTGCTGACTTTTTAAGGCTCTTAGCAGCATTGAAACTTATTTCTAGAACAAGAAAATTTAGCATTGCCCTAGAGGAATCAAAACTGAAAATGTATGTATGATAAACAAATGATAAACAATATCAAAATGTTTTCTTTAACAAATAATCAAGTTTGAGTTGAAAGAGTTTTTTGTAAATGGTTATGCTATCTCCACCCTTCTGGGGCGTATGTGTAGCAGGGGCGGCGAGGAGTGATATAAAGTTGCTATTACCACAAATATATGTAGCCTGTGAGTTCTTCACTAGTGAGTTTTTAAACGATTGTTTTAGGACCTATATCTCTTTTCTCAAAGTCTGTATGTAAGGGTGGAGCCGCTAATCTATTCCTTTGGAATACTGGGTCTACGCATAGGCTGATAGCCTTTGTGAAAGGTGGCTACACTTTGAGGCTGATAGACCCCAGCGGCTCTTTGCCATCTGGGAAAGCCCCTTGCTATTAAAGGTACACTGTGTTATAGCAAGATTGCCACTGTGGTCTAATTGGGTACCTGAGAGCGTATTAGTTTCCCTGTGAGAAGTTTGTCTGAAAGTTTGTAAAAGCAGCATAATGGCCTCATCCTCTATAACTAAAAATGCCAGAAATAGTATGTACTTTATGTCTGAATCACCTTAAGTCAAAATTTATCTGAATCGGCTGTTTACAAACTTCAACATCGGGTTCGGACGTCTATCATTTTGAGGCAAAGGCCCTGCTCATGAGTTAATTAGCCTACATTTGCAAATATAAAAGGAAGAAAGCCATTGAAACATCCTGTCTGATACATCTATACAAGCAGACGCGAAACGATTTGTTTTTTTTCACGTCAAGCTACTTCATTCTCCTCGAGATGAGCACCTATCTGATTCTCTTGCTATTAAATCTGAGATTGTAATAGCAAAGCAGCGGGATTTGCATTCCAAACAAAGCCTATTGCGCTGCAAACGAAGGGATTTATGATGTAATGTACTATTGTTTTTCTTCATTTGCCTTAAAAAAGGCCAAAGTAATAGCATGGCCAATCTGTGGCTGAAGAATGAGGCTCCTCTTATGCCGTGGTATATTGGCTTTTGATGAAAGGTCTGTTGCGGCTACTATAGTTTGATTGAATGAGGCAATTACAACTAGAACCGTGGTTGAAAATTTTTGTGTTTCATTTTATTTTTCTTACATTACACACGAAGTGGCCTTGAAAAAAATTGCTATTACAGTAATAGTAATTATAGCACTGCCGACCGCCCCTGATGTGTAGTCTCTAATGTCACCTAGTCTTGAAAAGTTGATTATTTTCTTATTTTGGATATTCAGTCTCTATTGTAATCAACAATCTAAAATTCAACCCTTAGCTTCTCAGATCAATGACCACTAAATAACCAGAGAGAAAAATAAATAAAATTGGTTTTCCTTTTTAGCTATTGCTGTACAAAATTTATAATTTCTGGTGTTGTGATAGAAAGTGCTAAAATCATAATTCAAAGCACAAGGAGGATTGGGACAGATGTGCTGAGGGGGGGTTTAGCCCCTAAATATCTTTCAAAATGCACTGAAATCCAAACAAGAAGTGGCATTTTTCTTGGCTTTTAGCAAGTTTAAACCCCCCCCCCCTCCGATAAAAAACACTTTTATCCCCCTCAACCATAGTATGTTTCATGGTCCTTAACTACATATCTGTAGTATGAAAAATATTCCAGAGATTGAGCTCAAATGTTAACAGAATCGATGAGATTGAGGTCTTTTAGCCTGTAACACTTTGAGATGGTGTGTCCTATTTAAAGATAGATTGTAAAAACTAGGATTCATTCTGATACTATTTCATATACTTGCGGAAAGACTTCATTAGCTAGTACGTAAACAAAACCTTGAAATTTTAAGTTTGGTATTGTTGAATTGCATAGAGTAGCTTTCTTTATATATGGCATAATTCTCAATGAAAATTGAAACTTCAAATGAAATCCTCCTGTTTTTTCTTTAATTGGAAATATAATAAAACGTTTGCCATTGTGGTGTTTGGGCCATTAAAAGTATGGGTGCTCTCTGTACTTTAAAAAGTCCACTGCCTAATGACAAAATACTTTCGTTCAATCCCAAATTGAATAAATTGTGTTGCTTAGAGTTCTTGCGTGCCGTTCTACTTTCACTTGGTTGAGCAACGTTTGCAAGGTTGGCATCCGACAAAGAAATGATTGTTTATTGATCGGTTTGTGATACTTTCTGTGAATTATTACAAAACAGTCACAATTCACTGAAGTTGATTCAACTTCTAAACAGTCAAATTTGATATTTTTGTTCAACTTTGCAAGTATATGCGTAAAAGTTTATCTTACAATTATCAACCTGTATAAATTTAATTCCTAGCAAAAGATCTGACTTGACTCACCAGGGCTACGAAGATTGTAGTGCGCCTTGCTCCCCATGGCACTACTACTGACACGTCTGCGCCACTTATTTCTTATTTCCCATACTTTTTGGTTAACGCAGATATTAGTTGAGAGGAAGAATAAACTTAGTAAGTTGACGCCAAACAGCGCTGTTTACCTCCCGGCCTTCACAACACTTGACACGTTGAATCTTAGGTACATTGCTGCTATGTTGTTGTTGCTACTGATATTTGCCACTAGTTATATTTGTCCATTTAATATGTGGTCTGATTGAACATGGCTTCTGAGTGCTAACTTACATTGGACAGAATTTCTTTAATTTATGATGCATACAAACTAGTATTCGAATTAAAACAAATATACACTAAAAAGAATAAAAACAAGATTACTTTATTTGAATTCTAAAGGAATAAACTATATACTCAAGGAACAAAAGATCTGTATACATAAATTGATTAGAAAAAGAACTCTCTGAGTATGTGTACTAACAAAAAAGACACCCCATCCCCCTGTCCTAAAATCCTAATGTATTTTGAGTTGTTATATATATGACAAATCAAATTATTATTGTAATTTAGCGCAAGCTTCGTCAATCCTTTTCAGTTGATTCTAAGGAAAGTCAGTCATCTTACTGAGGTTCTTTGTTGATAAGCATCTCTTCGGGAAAAATGAATTAATCTAAGAAAATGTTAAGTAAACCAGGGACGGTTGAGAGAGATGTAATAATTGGGTTGGAAATCCAAAGGTCTGACACCCTAAATGGTCAGTGAAAATTATAGTTCTGCTTGGGGGAATCTAGCAAAAGTCTTAAGTTTCTCACAAAAATGAAGTTTATAAAGTATATCTTTAATCTCAAGAAATGCTATTCAGAAATGTACAAAACCCTCATTTACTATTCAATTTCTAATGATGTTTCAAATCACAGCATGTGCAGAACATTTGCCTTTCTAACATGCACTGCATGAAGCTTATTTCAGGCTGTAAGTTTTATAGAAATTTCCCTTTCAATTTGAAACTTGTAACTCCAATTCATTGCCGACATCAATGTCCATACAGTATCGTCAAATTATAGCATTTATTTATCTTAATGGACATATTGTAAAGCTAACCCTTCCCGTCTTGGATCATAGCTACTTGAATATGCACAAGATTTGTACGGATCTATATCTTTACAATTCATCTTTGAACGTAGTGCTATAGATAAAGAAGTAGATCAGAAAAAGCTAACCCTATAACCCAAACATGCAAAGCTCTTGTCGCAAAGTCAGTGTTTTATATGTAAGTGAAAAGAGCAGTCTCTGTGAAAGACTGGAGTATTTTTACTTTTATTGACAAAAAGGATTAGAAGGGCCGTGGCCCGTTTAAAAGATGCAATATGGAAAGTTACAACGTTTGGAAAGTTTTGCGACATCCAAGTTCGTGTTTCTTGGCGACATACCAAAATTCATAGATTTGATGTTCCAATTTGCAACACAACTTCAATTTAAGCTACAAACCTTCACTCTTGACACAACATTCCCTTCTTGAAGATTTTCTTTTCACTTCAATACTTGAATACTTCAAACTGAATGATAATGGTCAGGAAACTAAAGTAAATTTTATATTGATGACTTTTTTATTTGGACATACTGAGATTTTACATCTACAAAGTTAAAATCAGTTATAATATTTTACGAAAGCAAGGAAAATTTCCAAAATGTCGATATGATTAATATTGTAATATTGACAAAACCCAGATAAGAGCACAAATGAAATTAAGATTATGCAATAATGATTTCTATTGTCTTGTTAAATGAATATATTATCAAGACGAAGAATATTTTGCATTTACAAAAATACAAATCGAGTGTAGGTTCATTTTCATCAAGCCACTGTAACTTTTCTGTTTCTAGGTGCAATCAGAAAACTATTGTTTAATGAACCAAGTCAAGTCAAAAGCAATCTTGTAAAAGTTTCGGGCATTTCAAGGACCATATTTCAGCCAATTCGTAGAAAATTAACTGATCATGCAAATTGGGAGTCATTCTTTGGCGTATCAGGCTGTGTGACCAAAATTTTATATTTCTATGAAGCCATCAATTTATTTCTTTCTGTGTTTCCAAAGGTATATGATGGTCAGTTTTGATTTTCCTCGGATTGTTGTGTGTAGTATGTACAAGCATTGGTTTAAAGATCAGGGCTAAGCTTAAACAAGTACTGGTAATGTTGTCTTCTTCTGACTTTGTTTTTACCTTAAGAAAAGGCATGAAGACTTGTTGCTAGATATTAGGCCCCTAAAACGTTTTTAATCGTACCACGGGCAATCTGATTGGGAGGAGTCACTAATCTTCAACTTTTCCGTGCATTATTTAATAAATAAAACATTTGTTGCTCGCTTGGCCACCTCGTTTCAGGATTCCTCCAAACCACTTCCATTCACTGGAGTTTCATACGAATTAGGATGGTTTAACAACGGCGATGTTGTTTGTAGCAGGCGGAGTATAGGTGATCTTTGGAAATCGGCTGTCACGCAATCATTTAAATTCAAAGGCAAACTTTTCTCTGTAATTATCATATCTTGGTGTACAAGTCGAGCAGTATCTTAGCTGGGAGAAGCATCAAAAAACCTTTATCATAAAGATTTCTTAGACTTTAAGTACGTGACGTTGTTCTAAGCAGCACCGTCTATCGACAACAGGTTAAATGAAAGTAAAGAAGTCTCGTGGAATCTTAACTTTGTACTTAGGCATCTGGAACATCATTGCTCGAAATTACACAATGATCCAAAACCGTGCAGCCATATCTGTGATCAATGAATATCTCTGCTTATGAATGTCTAGATATAAATGACCAGCTTGGGTGGAATACAGTCACAGATTTAATTAATCGGAGATATTGTATATGTGAAAAAATGGCTGGACGATGGGGCTTCTGAGTTCCAGAATCTAGTTTCAATGAACTTTCTAAACAACTACGAACCTCCTCAGGTCAAAAAAGCTTCTCTTGAAGAGGAAAATGACTCTGACAAAGAAATAAAGATGAACGAAAGTTTTATAAAGTTTCCAAAAGATAATGAAAAATAGACTTAGGTCCTTTAGTCACTTTGTCCCTCTTTCTATCAAGTCCATGCAACTGATATTTTAGTTTGAAACTATATTTTTCTTGTTATTACAACCATCATATTTTGTTTACTTTTAATTCTTTATGCAGCTTATTACAAATTTTTGACAGGGCAGTTTGTAAGTTTGTTAAGCAACTATTACCTGTATAAATGTTTTGAAATGAAAAGAAATGGAATGAACTAAGCATGAAGCTAGATATTTTGAAGATTTGCCTATATTCCGGATATTTTAAGCATGCTGAATAATTCTAAATTCGAGGTAACTTTGACAATCTGTTACACTTTTGGCCATGGAAAGGGTAGCTAAATAGTACTTTTGTTTTGGTATCTTGCTATTAAAACGTACAAAGCATAAAATGGTTCAAATCAACCATCCATCGAGGAAACATGCACCCCAAATAAATGTACATACACCTTTAAACGTGCAAAATTCAAAACCTAAAGCAAAATTATGGAATATGATTTGATACCACCTCCTATGAATGTAGAAAAATTGAGAGTGATATCCCAAATAGAATTTAAAATTGCCAATCTTTGGCAATATCAAAAGAAAAATTGAGACCATTGAAATGAAATTGAAATGAAATCCTGCTTTGAAATGAAATTTTGACCTGTGCAGCCATTATATCAAATTCGTCAGGTTCGTCGATAACCATTATATTGTATATTCATCATGTTATCTTGCTATTTTTTAGCTTAGTTAGTTGGTTTTACTCAACCTTCTGTAGCAATTTTGAAAAAAACAACTTGAAACAATAGAATTAAAAAATTCTAAGCAGTAAAGTAAGCTGCAGCACCACTAATTACTGAGGAGGGAAGTGTTGAGTGGTCTTTCTATTTTATTTAATCTCAATTCAAAATCTCCCATTAATCCTATTCCCAAATGCTTGTCTGTAAAACATGGACTCCTTTCTATAGTTTTCAAATATTTGCAAATCACGTGTTCTTGACAACAGGCCTCATGTTTGTGTTACTGCTCTTAAATCTTCTCTGTGCTTTCTTGACATTATCTAATTTAGGTAGGCCTCAAATTCATATACGAATATAATTTATAATTGAGACACATACTCTAAAAAAGTTCTTAAAGATAAGCCCTTTGGGGTCTTCCTAAAAATTGCTCAAAACTAAACAACATAAAAGCTGCCAACACATCTACATTAAGCTTGATCTCACCATTTGTTTGTAATGTCTTATTTTTGGTTCAAGCTCTTGCTCTGAATAAATTTTTTTTTCATGAATTTCATAAGTGTATGGGGCCTCATAATCAAACATAACAAAAGCATGCCTTGAAAATAGCAAACCATTGCAAGAAAATGATTGCAAGAAATATTCTAAAATGTATTTTAGGCTAATCTAAAGGGTGTCGTCGCAAAAATATTCAAGAAGGCCTCTTATTCCAAATTTACCTAGGGCCTCCGACAACCTCCTGCCGGCCCTTCCAATGTATCGTTACATAACCAGTATCGCGTAAAGTCATTGGTATAACATACCTTGAAGCATTTTAGTTCGTTTTTCAAGAATTTTTTAAAGGTCAAATAATTCTATCAACTCGAGCCTCTCTCCCCCTCTCCCCCCCCCCCACTTTTATTTTTTTTAGAGCGGCTCCTGGAGACTATCATTACAAATAGAGCTATTAAAAATAACCAATTTTAGATTAACCCAGTTTGTCTAGCATACTAATATTCACTTGCTCTGCTATGAAAACACCGTTCATCTGGGAACTTATGTGATCCAGAAAACTACTACCATTTCAATTAAAGAAGTGCCTATGGAATCACAACCCTAATTTTCTGTCTATGCGTGTGCAATACAGAGTCATTGCAGAAACATCGTAGAAATTAATAATTTCTAAACGTTCGTATTGCAGACGATAGCATAAGAAGATCAACAGGAAAATATGAACAAAATTACAATGTCTGTTGAAATCTTTAAAGCCCTCAAATCATGTTCCATGGAACTATGTCAGTTTCTCGCATTCATCAAGAAATTATTTCTGGAGCTGCTCCCATTTCAGATGGCTCAACACTGCAGCACCAACCATTACTAAAGTGTGACACCTTGGTAAATCTTCTGTTTACTTCAAAATTATCTAGTGTATTGAATAACAATTAGTCATATGTAGAGTAACTGACAAAGTATTGCGTCGATGGTCACCGAATCCTTAGTCTACAATGGAACATAAGTCTTTTTGATCTACGCTTCGATTTTTTAGCTCTGTTTACATTATAAATATAGCTGATAAGATCTCTAATTTTTGCACATATGTTAAGTTGTTTTACGTCAATCATTGGATCGAATACATTCATTGCTCTTGCTTCCCTTTTCCCACCATATTCGCCATATCCTGTATCACAAAGGCAGTAGGTATTTTGCTTCGTCCGACAATATGGCGGACATATCAAAGGTTCTGCTTCAATGTATAACATCAGCAAAAAGACTGTAAGGCTCCTGTATGGCTGCATCACATCCAGGACCCTAAAGTAAATGAAGAATAAAAAGTATTATTTTCTTTGTATTGCGAATATCCCAAAATAAATAACATACAATATTGGAAAATAGCGATGAAGTTAAACGCAAATTACAGTCCTGAGCTTGCTTCTTGATTTCAGCTTATCATTTTCCGTAACGAAGCCAGGCATATCAGTATATTTGGCCCTTTCAGCATTTTTAACGAAGAAAAATAGCTTAGATGTACAATTAGGTTAAATAAAATTACACAAATTACACATAATGTTATGAGCTTATGATTTGTACCTAGCACTAGCCCTCTCTTCTTCTAGACTTGTTTCTGAATTCCTGGTAAACGATTTGACAAACTTAAACTTCAGAGAACAAAAATGGGTGTTTCTATTCAGAGGATCTACTTTAGGATTTGCGATTGTCTAGAAATTAAACACATGCAGTAATCGTCTTTTCGAGAATTTTTGACCACGCTCTTATTAGAGATTAAGAAATTAATAATTTTTCATTTGGAAACCAAATACTAATTCTTGAAATAGCTATGTTTTAAAATTTCTTATTAACTCTTATAAATTTCTTAGCAAATTAACCTATTATTGATTTATCATTTGTTTAAATATATGTATTTCTGATACTATTTTTTACCAAGCACACAGAGCCTCATTTTCTTCATGAAAATATATTACATTTGGATTTCCTTGTTTCATTCGTTTTTTTGCAGCTATTGAAAACGTTTTTGCTATTTCTAGAGGGACAATGAACGTATAAAGACTTGAAGGATTGTAAATTGACTAATGTTCGTATGATTTTGATAAATAGATAAAACCAATGAACAGTTTAGCGGAGAAGGTATTGTAGGTTAGGTAGTGCCAATATTTTTACAGTTGTCTAAATTCTAAAAGATTAATAATTTGTGGTTTTTTTGTTAGAGTGTTTTGTGAAGCCAAACCCATAAATAAACTGCTGACCAAGCTTGATAATGTCATTCATTTTACAGCTACACAGGGGTTACAAGCTGTCAATTTTTCTTCACTGCCCATTTTTACAGAGGCTGATAATCCCTTGATTGGGAAACCATTTACAATCTGAAAAACTCAAAACTATCGAAGTAACTTTCCTGGTATAATGTGATGTATGTCAATTGCTTAATCTTCTTGACTAATGTAGAGAAAGCTTTCTTAAAAGGTTTTTGGCAATGCAGTTTCATAAACTAAACATCATCCATTTTTAACAGTGTTCAAACCCATAAAAGGGGGGTTCTTTAAATAAGCTAAAAATAGTGTACAGTTTAAACTCTCAAAAGAGTCTCAGAATGAAGCATGCTACACAAATTGAGTATCAAAAAGCGCAATAAAAGGCAGAAAAGATGCAAAAGTATATTAGAAAAGAACCCATTCTAGACAGTGTAATAGACTGGTCTTTTACTCGCTTTAACTGTAGTTTCTCGCATATTCTTCTTTACAGGGTGACTTACAAATGCTACAGGACACAAACGACTAAAACCTGGTTAAAAAACTATAAAGAAAAGAGAATAGAGACAAGAAACCAAAAGGAAATCGCAACACCGCAGATCCTAACTGCTCATTTAGTTTATCTATTCACGTCGCCGATATTATGGAAGGAGCCTTTAATCTATGTGTTAAAAACTTCGATACAATGTCTTTTTAAATGACAATTTTTGAAATAACAAGCTTTAATTTTGTGGCATTTAGCTTTTTCTCTTGTATCTTTACACTCCTAAGCCTTTTGCTCTAGAAATCATCGAATTAAGATACAAAATTGACGGTTTTATCAAATGGGATTCAATTGGTTCTATCAATATTTTGAAGACAAACAACAATCAATATTTATTTTGCAAGAATCAAGATGAAAATTCGTCACAATAAAGCAGCTGATAAAAACTGCCTTACCTCATATAGCCGGCTTCTCCTGATGCTGGAAGGACTGTTGCAAGCAGCGACCGTGCTTCTTATGCCTTTCTGTCTTTCTTAGTTGGCCAAGATAGAAAATGTAGCAACAGGGTGCTTCCTTGGCGGATTTAAATGCATCAGCAGCTGCTTTATAAAATGGTAGATGCTCTTCTAATCCTAATTCATTTATGATTTGAACGAGAAATTAAATATTCATCTTAAGTGGGAAATATGACAGGCTGAAGGGAAATATCGTTTAATCTTCTGGAAGAATCCGTTATAAAAGAAGATTAAATCAAAACAGGGATGGCATCAACTGTCTTGAAAAGAAAAATTGCCAATTGCGGTCTTCTTTTTATTGCAAACTGCTTGTCATTTTTTTAACAAACCCCGCATTTTCTTGTTAAGTACATCAGCAAGGCATTTTGGTTTCGCTCTGAAAAACGGCATGTCTAAATGAATGTGTTTGTAACAGGAAAGCTTTCTCAATACTGATGGTGTGTCACATGCCTTGTATCCTAGGCAACAGACTATGTATAATTATTGCATTAAGTAAATTCATCAGGCATTGTCTTTTCCTGGCAAAGATCATTATGGACAAACTTCAATTTTCCTTTTGATCAGTGACAATGCACTCTATTCTGTCAATGTTTTAAGTTCAAAAATTAAAAACCTCAACAATTTTCATTTGCGGAAGTCAATACAAACATCCCACGAGCTTAGAGGATGATATGGAATGGAAACGCGACTTCTTTTGAAAGACATGTTTTGTTAAGTAAAATCAAATTTTCTTCATAGCACCAGGAAATGACGAAATTTCAGTTGATGAACCATTATGTAAAATATGTTTTATAGTTTTTAACAAAGTAGGATCTCCTCATTTTTCTTGTAACGTCAGATATTTCAAACAAAAATTTCTTTGCCTGGCTTCCGAGGGCAGTAGCGCTTAAGCTAAAGGGGGTACCAGGTGTTTTGGCGTGATTGCGTGATCAGTATATTTACGATGCGTGAGTTTGTGAAACAAACTTTTATTATTATTCATGGTGTGATTGCGTGAAAATGGTTGCTGCAAGTGAATTTCGAAACGGAATGTTTACTTTTTTAGCAGTAGAAAGTCTTAGTTTCCGGTACCAGACCAGATAAAAGTATCCAGTATTCAGAGATTCTGATGCTGACGGCTCTGCCAACAAGCAGCTACATGCAGAATATTGTCATGATGGAGGATCTCTTAGTACCAAATATTTTGTTAAAAATTCAATAAATTGCTCGTATTAGATAGCTATTAATTGTACAAAAGGACTGGCAACATTGTACATATATTGCCGTAACCTTTTGTTTTTTATTTTATCTTTCAGTTCTTGTTTTTTAAATCAACACGTTATTTGACAATTATCAAACTTTCATAAAATGAAATACTTTTCTTAATATATTGACATTTTACCATACTCATTATAAGGGTAGTCATGGGTAATGTCAGACACCTTCAATTATTTTGCCAATCTGTCAACACCACTATTTCTTAGTACTTAGAAAACCATATCTATAAGGAAAGTTTCTGATGAATTTATTTCTACATTACAGTTCCATAGTTTGTTTGTTTTTCTCTAAAATCAGCGCTAATCACTCCATGTGGGTAATGGCGGGCATCCAAGGGTAATGGCGGACAGGCAGATTGAACACAACACAGTTTTGTCGATCTAAGGCTCCGTTTACACTGTGCCGGATAAATTATATCCGCATCAAAGTTAGTTCAGATAGGCGTCGCGCTTACACTAGACCCACGCTATCCACACGAATTTGAGAGTGGCTATCCGAACAAAATTAGTTCACCTAGAAAAGTTGATTAAATTAGTTCAGATAGCTTTGTGGTACAGTGTAAATGGTTTTATCCGGATAAATTTTATTCACATCGTATCTTGCTCGAAAGCAATTGGCTATTTCTTCCTATTTTGTTTTCACTATTTCCCACAATGGCGTCGCGTGGCCATTCTCGCCGGAGGAGGAGGTGTAGGAGATGCAAAACCATATTTTACCGACAGAAATTATTTTGTTACATTAATATATTGTTACAGATTTATTTCTACCGACGAGTTCTTTGAAAGTTGGGGGGTGTACACAATATCTTCGGATTTAGTCTGAAAGAGATACAGGCGATTCTGAAGAGAAAATTTAAAGTCTTTTTACGATAGCGGGAATTTAGCTGTTATTTTGTTGCCCAGAGATGACTTCGTTTCTGGCGTTCTGTGCACAATTTAGGTCACGTGACTGAAGTTATCCGGCACAGTGTAAACGGGAGGCAATGTGGATAAAGTTTGTGCGGCACATTGCAGGCCTGTAGAAAGCGGGGGGCAGGGAGGGCTCGTGCCCCTAACCCCAATATTTTTCAAGGATTACTTCGTAAATTTACGGTTAGAAAAATGGCTGGAGCCAGTGGCGGCTCGTCCTATTGGGCATCGAGGGCAATGCCCCACCAAAAGTTTTCAGAAGAAAATTGTTTTTAAACTGTCGTTTTTCTGTGAATTTAATGTTTCTTTATTGTAAATTATAACATCAAAGCTCATGTTATTCACGAAAATCGAGAAAACTCCAAATTTAACGCATGAAAGACATCAAATCTGTCAATGGCACTTAGTGTTTTAGCACAATCTGCGCAGGGAGGGCAAAATCGATTCTGCCCTTCCTAGGCAGCTTGGAGCATGCGTATAAGAGTGTTTATATGATGTCAACCGAACAGCGATTGGCTGATTCTGGCCGAAAATGGGCAAGAATTTTTTCTGCCCCTCCATCGCCAACAACAACCACATCCTAACACAGGCGTGTTGTATTTCACCGTTCTAAGCTTAACACTCGGAGACTCGGTGGTAGCTTGCTTCATAGGCCAATTTTCTGTGGCAGTTGTTCGTCGAGTTGCTTACATGAGCAGCAGATTTTTACATGTACTTTAAATATTGTTTCTTAAGGCCACCATATTATCGTCAAACACATTGATGTAGACTTTTGCCACACATAAGCCGGTTTAGGCCTATTGTATTGGAATGAATACAGTCAGTAACATCAAAATTCGCCCGTTTTCACGGTTAACACAGCAAGAAAAAATAGAAATCAAGCGTCTTGGACCAGACAGACCAGAACTCTTGAGATCTCAATCTTCAGCTTCGTCGCGGAAATTCTCAACAAGTTGGTACACAAGGTATGAATGGCTCACAGGATGCAGTCAGACACAAAAAGTTTATTGCTTCCCTTGCCTTCTATTCGGCGAATCTCAGCGCGAGAAAGCATGGACCAAGAAAGGTGTTAATGACTGGAAACATTTTTCTGAAAAAGTAAAAAAGCATGTTATGTGTGGACGTCATGTAGACAATTGTTTAAAGTTGGCATTTTTTGGACGGAATAACATTGCTGAACAGCTAAGCGAGGCCTACCGTGGCACAAAGCAACGCCACAATATGGAGGTTGAAAAAAATCGTCATGTTCTCTCAAAGCTCATAGATTGTATAAAATTCTGTGGGGCATTCGAACTTGCACTGCGTGGTCATGATGAGACAAGCGATTCAGATAATCCTGGAGTATTTCTAGGACTTGTTGATTTTGCAGCTGCCCTTGATTCTGTTCTTAGTAAGCACTTAGAGACAGCCACAGTGTTCAAAGGGACATCAAAAACAGTCCAAAATGAGTTACTGGATATCATGCTGAATATCTGCAAAGATGTTATTAAACAAGAAATAAAAGAGGCAGACTTTTTAGCTGTTGTATCTGATGATACCACAGATGTTTCCAATAAGTCGCAAAATGTTGTTGTGTTTAGATACATTAAAGATAAAACAGTTGTCGAAAGATTCTGGTCATTCAGTACTCTACCACAAGGAGATGCCAACACAATATCTTCAAGAATTATTGCTTCTTTAGAAGAAGTTCTCCCTAATCCTGAAGACAAACAAAAACTTATAGCTCAATGCTATGATGGTGCTGCAGTAATGAGTGGTTGTAACCAGGGGCGGATCCAGACATTCGCAACATTCGCACTGGCGAATGTCAGATTTCCACATGTCTTTTTGTAATTGTCTGTTAATACATTCTAGCATTGTGAATATTGTACTAGAAATGGCCAGATAATAAAAAAAGGTCCATAGAATACAAGAAATAAAAGTTTTGTTTCCTGCCCTAGTTGCTATGATGTCACCTTGTTGTTTACTTTTTAGGTTTTATTCCCTCGTTTTCGTGATTTAGAGATAATATATTCGAAAGAGGGCTCCCCCTTTTACGCATAAATTCACAGAGCACCAATAAGGTTTGATGCGAATGTCGAATGGAATTATAATATATTAGGCATGCGTGCGCAAACGAAGTAGTACTGAAAAATGTATGCCAAAAATTTGTGCGAATGTCAGTCCAGCTATGTTATTTAGCCATCTGAAAACCAATAGGAAATGTATATGGGAAATTTTTTTGCGAATGTGGCGAAGGTAGATGCGAACTATGTTCGGTACCAATTGAGGGAGAGAACCTTGGAAAGTGAGCAGATTGAAACCTCGCTTCCAGATCAACGGCCATGATTGTTGTTGGAAAGCTGTGGAGACATTTGCTTGCAGAAGAGCAGCAATTGTACTTCAGAGTGAGTGAAAGGAGTCAAATATAAGACGATTTCTAATTTGAATCAGCGGATTTCTTATGAAGATGTTCAAAGTTTGACGAAGATTTTGGTTGATGGATGGAATTTGATAGATGGCAATATGCGAGGACAGTTCAGTGGGACCTAAAATTGTTGAACCAAAATTTTGCCTATGTTTTCATTTTCATGATGGAGGACGTTATTTAGACAGAGATTCAGACTCAAATAATATTTTGAAGAATACGTGATGCTTTTTAAGGTCCATAAATATGGTAACCCTTATCACGAGTTTAACCTCTAAAACTAGTAAAATTATTTGTGGTTTCCACACTATAAGAGTATACCATTTGAAACTCTTGGTTCTGAAATACCCTTAAGATTCATTAATTTTTGTTTATGAATTTGCAAGTAACTGACAGTTTTCTTTTCTATGTAATTGTGTGTGTAAGTAAATGTAAATATGGGTAGTAAATAAGTGCAATCAATGGAATGATCCTAATGGGGGAATTACTACATTATTAATAAGAAATTCACAGCAAGTTGGTTCTGCCAAGTAAATATCCTATATAAATCCATGTAGTAAAAGTTACCATGTTTGCCTTATTTCTTTGCCATTACTGACTTTGTTTGATGTACATTTTAAATTTGTATATAATATATTTATGATGTACTTGTTATGGAAAGACAATGAATTGTTTTAAATTCTGTTACATTTGCTGTTTTACCAACACCTGAAAATACTAAAATTGTATTATATGTATTGACCTAACTTGTATTTTTGGCCCTGTTTAAGGCACATCACACGGCAGTTTAGATAGAAAGGTGAATGCACAAAATAAATAACAGAAAAGCTCTGAGCCCCTAAGGTATTTGGTGTTGAAGTCAAAAATTTGGGTGGATATTGCATTGAAAATTTCTACACTAAACACAGTATTTGATTGTTAAATAATATCATTGTATAAATAGAACTAAGATTCCTTTCTTTAAATGGCTGTTTTTTAAGTGAGTGACATAAAATGTTTTTCATGAGTTTTTCTCCCTGAGAAGGGGTGATACACACACCTAATATACCCTTATTTTAGCTCATCCTCTTTGTTCTTGACAATTTGTGATTCTGTGCCTAGACTTGCCATTAAATCATCATTAAGAGGACATTTCAAATCTTTGCTGCTGTTTTTCCATCACAAAAGCCATGTAGAAAACAAAACATAACAAAAGCTTGATGAGTGTTTCTCAAAATTTTTCCAGAGATCTCTTTTCTTGTTTACTCAATAAGTAAAATGCCAAATTGTCAATGAAATCCAGACCTGGCTGTTATTCTTAATATTTATCCTTAAATTTCTCAACCTTTGAGCCTCAACATTTTTATTCAGTCTATGCTGTTTAAAAAATGTGTTGTTAGTTTCCTAATCCTAAAACTTAATATAAGGAAAAATACATCTTTAAGTGGAAAACTTCGATTCTGAGACTATAGTAACATTTGACTGATTTTTTTTGGGCGTGGTCATATAGGCGTGGTCGAAACTTTGCGAATGTCAGATTTTTTTCTGCATCCGCCCCTGGTTGTAACAATGGTGTGCAAACTATAGTTAAACAATCATATGCAAATGCTCATTATGTACATTGCTATGCACACCAGCTGAATCTTATTCTACAGCAGGCAGTATCTCAAATTTCACAAATTAGACTTTTCTTTGCAAACCTTAATGGCTTTTCTGTCTTTTTCTCTCGCTCTCCTAAACGAGTAGAGTACCTGGATAAGTATGTTGCAAGGAGAATCCCAAGATCTGCTCAAACAAGATGGAATTTTCAAAGCAGGATTATTGATACTGTTTACAGATATCAAAATGATCTGGTTGAATGCTTTCAGGACATAATTGCAAATTGGAATGGTGACCAACACACAATTAGAGAAGCAAGTGGGCTTCTTCATTGGCTGCAGGACAACAATTTCCTTCTCTTTCTTGAGTTTTTTCAAAGGGTCTTTCCCCATGTTGAAATTTTATTTGCTCAGCTGCAAAAGCGCCAGATAGACCCAACATTTATCAAGAACTGCATTACCAGCTTTGTTGATGCAATTAACAAGGAGAGGAGTAGAATCCACATTATCATTGATACTGTTATGACAACAAGTCCCAGTGCCAAGAGACCAAGAGTTGGAAATTCAAGTGCTGATAAATCATGTATACTCGGTGAAGTGTGTGATATAATTATTTCATTTTGTTGCACTCGGTTTCACTTTACTGGTCATCTGATAGCAGCAAATCTTCTTGATAGTGGATCATTTGCCAAATTTGAAAAGAATTTTCCCTGCCAAATTCTAACACAGACTGTTGAATCATATCCCATACTAGATGAAGGAAAGCTCAAATCAGAGCTAGGGGTTATATACTCTAGAATGGAGTTTAGAGAATGCTGTGGAGCCCTAGCCTTGCTTCAGTTAATTGAAGAGAGCAATCTTGCTGGGACATTTTCTGAAGTGGTGAAGCTTTTGAAGATATTGATAACCACACCTATGTCTTCATGTGAAGCTGAAAGATGCTTTTCTACCCTAAAGAGGGTAAAAACATTCTTAAGAAATACAATGTCCGAAGACAGGCTCAATGCTTTAGCCATGCTTTCAATGGAAAAAAGGCTAATCAGAGAGTCCATAAACTTCAATAACTCTGTCGTGGACAATTTTGCAAACTTGAAAAATAGAAGAGCAAACTTTTTGTTTAAGTGATTGTTTTTTCTTGAATTTTTATTCAATTTGTGAATTATATAAATTAATGAAGGACCTTTTAGACTTGGCAATATCTCTGTTCTGTTTGAATGGCTATAATATTTAGTGTTTAAAAGTTCATTGTTTTTCTTCACTCGATCAAATTTTACTGGATTGTTTTGTTGATTTTAATCATTGTTTTTTAGTATACCTTCATACAAAGTTTGATAATTTCATGTTCTAATTATGAATTGCTGCTCATAATTAAATCTTACCGACAATGCTTGTTAATTGGATAAATTTGTTTCAAAATTACTCCCTGCCATGATTATTATTAATAACAAAAGCTTCAAAAAAATTTCCTGCCAAAAATCTTTATCAAACAACTTTATAAAGCAATATGATTTTTCTCTATCCAATCATGGTTTAGCCACCAGTAAGAATGCATTCAAAGTCTTTCATACCTTGCCCTCTCAAAGTATTCTAAGCATGCTCCCTAGCAACATGAAGTATGAAAAAAAATTTCTGTTCTTGCCCCACCAACTTCTAGGACCACCAGCCGCCACTGATTTATATGCAATATTTACTAAGGCCTTATTATGACTAACCGGTTGATGATTACTTGACAAATCCGTGTGAGTTACTCCTTACTACTCCACTGGCCTACGCCAGGAAGTGGCTATCTCTAGTATATATCCTTTCTACTGGAGCTCCTTCTCGTAACTGACTACAATTCTTGCTGCAGAACCTACTACGCCCATATGTGTATGTTTCCGTTATAACCTTATATGGCATAATGACCTTTGCACTTACCACGTGCTACTATTCTCTTAATTGCACGCATAATACCAAAACTTAACTTCTCTACAACGTCAAACTAATAATCCCAGTCGCACATTGCAAAGCCCAAAAATATCAGCTGCTGAGGGAAAGGCCATTGCTCAGGGTGTGATAAAAATTATGTGTAAAGATAGGAATTGACCTTCCTTTCAATTATTTTAGGATAAAGTACCGTTGAAGAATAAAGAACTTGATGCTGATGACCCAAAGCTTTCAAGAAATAGGAAAATGCCTGCAAGACTCGATCCTGGTGACCCTTCCAACAGATATTTTCCATCGAGTCCCAGGGAGAGTTATCGCCATATTTACTTCAATGATTTTGATGCGAGTATCGAAAATATTAGAGCACCATTACAGGAAAGCCATTTGAGGAAGAACTTAGCCATGTATCAAGTTTTAGATGGACCAACAGCCAGGACTTTGGGCTTTGATACTGATAGCTTTAATATTTATGATCTAATTAAAATGTTTGAACAGCTAGAAGCACCAAGGAAGAGTGCGCTAAACGAAGTTATAATACTTGGGAAGATTTTGTTGGTGATGCCAGCCACAAATTCTATTAGTGAGAGATCCTTCTATACTTTGAAGAGAATAAAACCCAATCTACGATCTACCACTACCAACAGCAGGTTAAATCACCTGATGATTCTACATGCTCATAAGATTAAACTCGATCAACTAGACTTGATCAAAGTTGCTAACAAATTTGTTGGCCGAATTGATAGCCGTAACCAGGTGTTTGGAAAATTTACCATGCATGACACCATTAAGAAGGCGGAGGTCCAGCACAAGGACACGCAAACAAATTAACTTCGTTAAGATCGACATTTTAAGTTATCAGTTTTCTCTATCATCACTTTATCACTCGAAACTGACTATTTTTTGCTTTATCCATGTAAAAAAATGAACATAGAAACATAAACAAATGTGATGTAGGAAAAAGAAAATCTCAAAAATTTTCCTCTTTATTCTTCCCGCCTTCGGCGCGAACCGTGCCCCCCCCCTAATATCTAAAACCATGCTACGGGCCTGTAATGGCAGCAGATTTTGATGTCTTGGGAGTTTTAAACCCCAATAAAATCATTGAAAAGTTTTCAGCAGTTGGGTAGTTTTATTGGGAATGTACTGAAATGCGAAATGGATACAAGTTTTTTCGTGTCTTATAGTTGGTTGATTATGTTTAGCCAATTACTGTGCACATGACACAAATTGTTGGTATATTTTAAGGGGCCCTAATCAATTTTGGCCCAGGGCCCCAGCAAACATAAATGCGGCCCTGAACCGACTCAAGAGCTCTTTTGATTCACATTCGTATATCAGTCAGCACTTTTTAATTACATTTGATTTGATGGAACTTTCCACAATCAAATTCTATCTTGGTGATTTTTTATAAATATAGCATCTTTATATCAATATGAATTTGCAATTAATTGCTGAAAATATATTCAGTTCTGTTCAGTTCAATTTTATCTTGAACAAACTGGATACATGTTGCAAATTAGAAGTAATCTAAACATAAAAAAGTATAAACAATGTAAAAGAAAGTTAACTAATATAAACATAACAAAACAAATACAGAATAGAGGAGAAGCAAGCTAGTGTTGTACACAGGGAATTATTTTAAAGTAGTTTATAAACTGATCGAGGAAAGAGCACCCCCTAGTAAACTAGATGTGTTCTGCTTAATTTTTTGTTCTAAAAGTAAGAAATCATATTTATGAAATGAAATAAAAATTAAATTAGAGAATAGGCAGCAGCAAATGGTGCAGCAGTGAGGCAGCGCACTGTCAGGTAAAAACACATCAATAGAACGGTAAGGAACGTGTTACCACAGCAGCCTCTTAAATTGAAAGAGAAAGCAACCCTGATGTAAGCTAGCAAGACGACGATGTTTATTGCTGAAGATCAAGATATAGTTTTATGGGAGCTGTTGATTAAGGCTTAATTGGTCAAGAAGAGGGGTAGCCCAGGGCGGCTCAGCCCACTTGGTTGGTGCGTGATCGTGAAATTTAATTTCCAGTACCGTGAAACTAGATTTGAAATTATTTAACGTGTGATTGCGTGATTCAGCATGGATACCTTGGACCCCCTGAAGTTCGGCGATATTTGCAGCTACGAAGAAAGTATGCTTCTCTCTTTTGTCTCTTTGGTAAAGAGCCAATGAGGAAAAACAAATGATATCATTGAAAGCAAGACAGTTATACAGAATTAGCTGTTCATCATTCCGAAGATATTGACTTGTCTCAGCCAAGGTTCGAGTGATCATGAAAGTGATGAAAGTCATATGAAGATATAGCTATAAAAATTTTTACATTGGCTGGGCAACAGGAATTTTTTTATATTTCTTAAGAAAAAAACTAAAAAAATGTTGCTTTTACTACTAAATTTTGTGTTAAACTTCCTGAAATTTTACAACTACCCCACTGTTTATCTCACTTCCACACATGAATCTCGCTGATATGTTGTCAAACCTTAAAAGGTAAGCTAATGATAAATGATAGAAAATAGGTAAGCTAATGAAAAATCTAAATTTTAGAGACACTAATAATATGTAGAGACATTAAAATTTTTAATGCCTGGCAGCAAAAGTACAATAATAGACCCAAAAAGTACAGCATAGCCTTATCTACATCTATATGATAACTATATTATGCAAACTATATTTATTACAAACCTCTCCTTTTTACTGAATTGCTTGAATAACCGATCTTTTTTGCCTAACCAATTTCTTTTGTCTAACCAATCTTCTTTTGTTCAAAGTAATGAAAAATGTATGGATCTGAAAGACCGTCACAAAGCTGACATATACTTAAATATGACACATATACATGATCTCTACTTAGCATTTTACAGCAAGGTAACGAAAGGTAAAATTACCTTCACTGTATCTTTTCAAGCATTTAGTTCGTTCCTTTGGAGATTTGATAGCATAATCTTGAAATGGTAGGTCAAGCTCTGTCCGAAAGCTAAAAAGATTAAGATGATTGCATCTTTCTAAGTAATTGATTGATTTTCAAAATTGTTTAAATACTATACCAGTGTTGCAACTTCACCTACCTTAAGAACACTTTCTCGATGACTTAAACCGGCCCCTAACAGGACTTTGCAAGGAATGATAATTCGAAATAGCCCTCTTGGGTTTCAAAGTCTCCTTAATTCAAACCGCTCCATTGGTTTTTCAAGGCTTCTTCCATCGAGGCTCTGACACTGATGTTGAAAGTGAATTTCACTTCAAAGAATAAGGGAATGATACCAATTTAAATCAAGCTTCAAGGCTCACCTTAATTTGAGTCCACAAAACTAAGTACATTTTAACCTACCAAATGTACTTTAAGGCTGTAATGGTAGCTTTGATAAAATCTAGAAATCTGATTGGCTCCTGATTGTCTGTTTGGAAAACGGTACCCATAACTGCTATTTGGCCTTAATGTTCAAGTAAAATTGTATTATCGCCCGCACCTATCCAGAGGTAAAAGTAGTTTGCAAATTTAAAAAAAAGAATGATACTTTTAGCGCAAGTCAGCATGAAGTATTTCAATGCGCTTTGAAAACAGAGGAGAGAACTATAAACCGTGTCTGCGAAATTGCTATATACGCTGGTGGCTCAAGTTCAGTACTACAGATAGTAGATAAAGGGTAAGAAAGACAACGATATATTGTTTAGGCTCCAATTCTAATTCCAATAGAGGACTGTCTAATTCCGTAAATTCTAACTTAGGTTCCAAATTCGATCCGTTCTAATTCTGTCTTTTCTAATCAACTTCAACTCAAATCTCATTTCTAACGCATACTTCACGTGTACATTAAATGACAACAACAGCAAAAACTACTGTAGTACGTCATACCATACAATTTCTACACCATGTGAACAATAATTGGAAGACGGTCAATGATGGGAAGTGAGAGCAGATCGAGTGAGCTTTTAATCTCGGAGGAAATCGCAAATTTGGGCAGTAAAACCTGTCAAATGAAGCATAATGTCTAAACTATGAGATTACATGCAACAGACAAAATCAGAAATATGAGCTACACTATGCATATATGGTTTGCTTTATATAATACAAAAAAGACTACTTGCCTAGCAAAACAAAAAGATTCGAAAGATAAATGCTCAAAAATCAACATTTTAATCCAAAATGGTGAGTGAATGACAAGAGCAGTTAAAGTGTTAAAGAGGAGAAGATCGCAAGTTTTTCGGCTGTTCAAAAGTTTGGTCCGCAAAAGTGCCCAGTTTAATTGAAACTACCATGGATTGGTAACACTTCCTTGCGATTCAAGAGTCAGATTAGGCAAGCCATAACCAAATGTTTCTTTGCTGTCAATCCTCGGATTTTACTACGTACGTAGAGATCCCATTTCCATTCCATTCAAAAGGACCTGCGTTCCTACCAAAACAAAAAAAGGTCTCGTCCATTATGAATGTACGTCCAGGGGTTTGATTCTGGCTACGTTAGGGACGCACAACCCAAAGATTTAAATAAAACAGCATTTTCCTTCCTAACATACGAAACAATACTGGCCCCTCAAGAGAGAACAGCTCCTCATCTGTAGTCTAGGAAACACTTGTTAAAATCAGAAGTATTACTGTCATCGGCTCATTACATCTTTTTAGACAACCCACGATTGGTGCAAAACCTTATAATATCGATATGTGATAACTTGGCAGAGCCCGGTCGTCCTTCCATCTAGCAGTTTTGGAGTCAATCTACATAAAAACGAAAAAGCCGCCATTGTGTAGACAAAAGGAGTTCGTTTTCTCTCTTGGACTCCATTGGTAATTTTTCTTTAGGCTCGCGGCACTGATTGGTCAACTATACCGGTTTTGTGCTTGCGTTTTTTTGATTGGCCTATTTCGATCCACATCTGGGTATATATTTTCCATCGTGTTCTTTCGGAACCTTATTCTGACGTTTTTGCTCTGAGGAGTGTCAGACGAAAAAGCTTTTAGTATGTCGTAAAATGTTTGCTTTTTCAAAGCCATTAGCAGTTAAAGTATTGTATCCGCAGTGACGTAAGATTGGAAGATTGGGAAAGGATGGGGGCAAAGAGGAGTCGAGAAATTTTGCAAACCATTGAAAGAAAATTTTGCTGACCACACCCTTAAGAATTTGGAAAAACGCCCAATTTTATAAATGCGTTTTAAAAGGCTAAGGCTTTTTTTAAGTGTCAATGTTTGGCTAATCAAACACAATAACCGTCATATGTAGCTTTTTGTGGCTGACCCCAACTACAACTGTCAATTTCCTTCACAATTCCTCTACCCTTTACATTCTGAAATGTGTAAGGCGAGGATGTTCTACGTGTAAAATCTGATTTTCCAATATTGTAAGCAAATATCTAAAAATAATAAGCAGTATTTAAAAGTTTCGAACCAAGTCCATTCCCCTCGGAAGAAAATCGACAAAATTACCGACCAGAATTTCAGAATCCAGTTTTTCAAGGATTTAAGCGCTTTAGAATTTTAGTTTCTATCTATTGGGAATTTCTAAAGAACTTGAAGGACTTTTCTGTTTAAACCCTAAAACGAGGATAAGTTGTAAAACGTTCTGTATAGGTCTAGACGAGAGGGAAAATTATTGGGACCACGCCCTTTAGATTTCAGGATACATTTTACAGTCGTTTGCAAACGTCTCTATTTCTCCTAAAATTTCAAACCTCTTCCCCTAAGGTACTGTCTGTTTTATATTGCAGATTTGCACTCTTCTCAGACACCAACTTCCTGCGCATTGAGGTGGCGGCAGCTCCCTTGCCGCTCTCACTAAGCTACTGTCTATCCGACGAAGAATGACACATGAAAATGGTTGTTATCAACAGCTAGTGATGCAGCCAAGATATTCCCATGATCAGCCTTATTCTGATATTTCTCAACTCTGCTCTCTATAAACTTTATCAGTCACTCCTGTTGGGTGCACACTCTCCCTTGTAAACAATCTTACAGAGTCTGATACATACATGACTCCAATGGCTGCAAAGTTACACTGATTGCAAAAGTGACCTTGGGTACCAGCATTGAATGTGTCTATCCCATCATCGAATAGCCTCCACATAGTCTTTATTCATCTGAAGAGATTCTACATATCCTTCATTCAAATTCAAATGAATACCAATCCCACTTGAAACGACCCTGCTCCGATGTCTTTGTTTGAATTTATATCTGTTCAGTTCTATGAAGTTAAGCTGTCCCTGCAGCCCTTCTAGCTCCAAGTACTTCTTCCTTAGAAAGTAACAACATAAAATGGTTTGCTGGCCATTTGAATTTTCAATTAGATGGACTACACGCTAGACCTATTCTCATGTATCCAATCGGCTTTCCCGATCACGAACGCGCTGCAAAGCCTCTTTTCTAATTCTGAATGGTTGACTGACGGGATATAGTGCCTTTGCTGAAGGTTTTGTTTGTATAAGAGAACTCAAAAGTGAGTTTTCTTAACCTGGAAAGCACTGCGAATACTGATGTCATAAAAATACATTTCTAGAATTTTTCAATTTGGACTTTGCCCTAATTAGCTAATGCACTTTCCCCAATCAAATCACTGTATTTTGATCTTGCTATGAAAACCGATGAACAAGGCTAAAATAAAAGTAGAACGACAGTTCTTTCATTTGCTATATCTTTGTCAATTGGCAACATACAAATTGATTTTGCACCATAAGAGTTATCTTCTGATGCATTTTCATGTTATGCTTCCAAACTTTCGAAAATCGTTTTTTAATAAAGCTACACTTAAGAACTGAATACAGTGAGTAGCTATAACTAACTTACTGGTCAACACGCTTAGAAGCAGAAAGGGGTCCAAAGACGAGTTTTTAAGCACTCCATTATTACAAAACCTTTGGCACTTAAACAAGTGAAATAATCTTACACTCTATGACTACTGTATACAAAGCATGTTTGTAGCTGCACAAAAGGGCTTAGAAATATAAATAATGATTACAACGTTTGGCAATTATTCATTTCAAATTGCTTAACTTCAAGTTCCAAAACACACAAAATCATGTCTATGCTGAAATCTAAAGAGCATAAATGCAACATTCCCTAAGATAAAAACATAAAATACTAAATTGAGCCTATATGTAATATTGCAAATAAATCTACTCACAGAAGTGAGGTAAATGCAAAAATTGCGTTATAAAAATAATGTCTAAATCTAAAAGATAATGAGGTATAATAAAGATACAGGTATGCAGGTATAATAAGGGATTTTACCAAAAAAGGAATTGCACCATATATAAAATAAGAATGAATGGCCACCAACTAAGCCAATATATAGAACTAATGAAAATAATGCCTTTCCATAGCGAGTTCTGTGGCTAAGCCTTCCGCATTACCAAGCTTTGCTATCCAACCTTATTGTTTATATATACGAGGCGTAGTCAAATGAAAACCATGGGATCGACTGTGGTTTGGCGACATAGTTTCCTATCAAGCGAGAGTTTCTAGAGTCGTTTAAAACTGAATTGCGAGGACTTTTTCAAACAGTGAACGAGACTTTAAAAACGAGGACTGTCGGGACAGTAGGAGGATTTTCTCGAGAAAAAAACAGGAATTCACAGTAACGTACTGGATTTTCAGAAAGCGATAGCCACTCGGAACCTTGTTTGTATCGTCATTGCGGGGAATGGGCTTAGAAAAAGTTACTTTTATTAAGTAAAATTAGTGGTAGATAAAGCTTTCTCGCTACTTATTGCAAATTTTTAAGGGGCAATCATATTGTGTCATCGTCAAAAATAATGTTTCCAATCAGCATTTTAATGTTCTTGCCAGACAAAACAGTTCTATGTTAACAAGAGACTCACTTTAGAGTACTAAGACGTGTTGCTAGGGGATCATAAAATCGGTTAAACATTTCAATAAAGTTAGTTGATTCCAACAGTTGCATTGCTAAGTTGGGGATCATATTTGAAATTAGAAAGCCTAAGATTATGTCTAAAAGATTTATGAGAATATTCTATATTCAATCATTTACAAGAGTCTATGTTACAATTTGAATCGACATATAAAGCGAGTATATACGAATTAAGTATTATTATCGACAGCACCTCTTCTGGTTTCCTCCTGATTCAGAGAGATCTTCGTGAGACAGGTAGAGGCCAGCTGGCCTGAAAGGAACTGTCTTTATACCATCCCAGCCTTCTTTCTGATTAATGTCGCCCTGTTGTAGTCTGCGATAGACCTCCTTTGTTACTGATACGAAAGACTCTTCCACATTACACAATATCTTAGCTGAAGTTTCGATAAACATCATGTCGTGAGCTCGGGCAAAGGCTTCACCTTCTGATGTTGTTACTTCACGTAGATAGTCCAGATCTATCTTATGTCCAATCAACATAAAGACTACATCTTGGTCATCAGTGCTTTGCTTTGCTTCATACAGCCAATCTCTTGCATGCTCAAAGGATTCTCTGTTTGTGATGTCATAAACGATCAAGCATCCTACACAGTTCCTATAGTAAGTCCTTGTAATTGAGCGAAACCTTTCTTGACCAGCGGTGTCCCATAACTGCAGCTTTATGCGCACATTTTCTAGAAAAAACGGCATTAAAATAAGAAAATACACCAAATCTCTACATTATATCTAGTCAGGTTTTTTTATCCTTTCAAAATTCTCATAGTCCATGTTAGCTGTTGGAGGAAGTTGAGGTAACAATATGAAATGAACCAAATGATGTAATGTTAATAGCTGAGTATTCCTGAATGCATATTTCATGTACTGAAAAAGCAAATACACTCTCTCATTGCACCAAAAGTAAAACTCAAAAATGCTCTACTATACTACAAGCCTGGCCATAACACTTTTAACAGGGGAGCAGTAAACAGCATTCCTAGTAATTTCCAGGTGAGCTATTTGTAGATAATTAATAAATAGAAACAAATGAAAAATTGATTTCAAGGCAAGCAATTGGCTTTTTATAGCAATTTAGGAGAGCATTTTGTTGCTCAACTCCAACATTTGAGGAGAGCCTAGATGGGAGCAAGAGCTATGGCTCTCCTCATATGGCCAGGCCTGTACTGTGTTTTGCAAGTGACAAACCATACCAAACCATCTATCTCCATTATATAGCTAACAAAAGCCCATATAGAGTGTTATGTTTTGGCACAAACAAGCAAATAAAAGGCAACCAACAGCCTGGTAATTCTCAACCATGTGTGTCTCTCTGCTGTCCCTTAAGGAAACATTTGCATTAATGTTACACCTCCCTGTAAAAAAGACCCCAAACTGATTTTATGATGTTTGGGGATTTCATGGGGATTAAAATGATTCTACTAGTTTGACCAGCCATGGCCAAACATTTACGTTCTACATAGCAATAGAGGTTTGCTAACACAAAAACTAAGGTTGCAACTTCCTTGAAAACAGGGACAAAGGAAGCATTATGACTTTGGATTTGACTTTTGGAAGAGCACTGATCATGGTTACCAGTCACAAAGAACTTCTGTGACTACAAAAGGGTACACTGTGAAAATTTAACCTCAAAGCTGCACTTAGCCTTCCTTAAAGGGCACTTGCAAAAACTCAAGGTTTTGGGTTCCCTTTCAGCCCCTGGTCTATGTTTCTTCTTCAAAACAGTATAATGTGGCTTAACAAAGACATTGGCTTTTATATACCCAATGGATGACCCAATATTTGAAAAGGAAGGAGCTCTTTGCAAAGTGGGATTAATACAGTTTGATTTCTCAACAAATGTTGAGTGAATGAATAAAATCAGTCTTTTCTGTAGCAAACCTTGACAACTTAAAGGACCTTTTTTGATTTGCAACATTATGGCTTTGACATGAGTGTAATTTCTCCCAATATTGAAACTTTAAGAGTAACCCATAATAGGTTAATCAATTTAAAACAGAACAGAATAACACTAAACCCTGAAAATTTAATCCTTCCACACCACAAAGAAGGGAAGTACCTACCGTTTCCTTTGATACACAGGGCAAATGGGGAAAAATAAAACCTAGCCTTTTGCATAAACAATTTATAAGTGACAGGTGTCAGCCAAGTTTCAAAATGTCTTCAGCAAATCAAAGTAAAAAAAATAAGTGATATCATAGAGTAAATATAAAATGGGAATCATTTTCCAATGTCTTGAAACCTGAAGCCTTCCATCAGTGCTCCTGGTTTCATCTGCTATCCCTGACAACAAAATTTTTTCACAGTTAAAGGGAGGCTTCCTGGAATTTGCCCTTTGGCCATGGTCATGTTCTTTGATCCCCTCTATAAAAATGCTCCCGAGGCTACAACCCTTGTCAAAAGTCCATGCATGGGGTCCACCTTTGACCTGCAACCTCTCTTGAAAAGCACCCCTGGTATAAACACCCATCCTGGAAGTAAAACTTGTTAATAAGTCCCAACCCTAACATGCAAACTTTTGTGCTTTATAAAACAAATGGAGGCTTAACCAAGGATCCCCTCTCCCCAGAACAATTTTGGTTGTAGAGTTAATATTAAATCTTGAGATTAATTCATTTGACTGCACAAACCATGTCTTAACTTTGGATAGAACAACATCTTTTGAGAGGGATGCAGCATAAAATATTCAAAAATGTGTGCAATGTACCAAGACTTCTGGCAGCTATTGTAGCTAATTTCTATAACCATGCTCATCATCAAACTCTCTTGACAGGGCAGGTGCAGTGGTAACACTAAAGTTTGTCAACTCTTTAATATAACTAGTTTTATGTCTCACTTATTTCTATGTGATTCCTAGTACGCACAATTTTGATCATGAGATTGACATCTACCCCTTGCTGTTGCTTCTGTTTGTTCGAAAACACTTTTCGATAACATATAATAAGAAAAGAAAATAACTTGGTAGCATTTTAGTTTCCAAATTTTATTATCTCAACACACCAGGTTTTCATAAACTGTAATGATACATTTTGGTAAAAGCTTTTCATATATGTGCTGTGTCAAATATGTCAAAATTAGGTTTCTAATAGCTGAATAGTGCTACAACAAGAACCTTTCTACATCTTTGTAGCATCTAGCATTCTTACCGCACCGTCAGCCTATGGACCTGAAAAAGCCTGACAAAAGAAATATGTTGAACAAAGGGCTTTGATGCTCTTTGATTTGCTTCAAAAGTTATTTCATTAATAATTCTGGGGAAGACAATAGAATCTATGATGTAGGTTACCTGTCAGCAATTGAATGCTCCTGGTTTTGGAGCAGAATGAAAATTAAAACCAGAAATGAGGAAAATTAAAGTTTTCCATGGTTACTTAAGAAATCTTGCATGACCAGCTGTAAACATGAAAATAGTTTTATCTCAATGTTGATCAATTATATCAACCACAACAAACAGAAGTAGCTTCACATTGAAATCATAATTTTTGTGTGATTTTATCAATCTTTATATTTAACATACAATTCAAAATTTTCAAAAAATATGCATTTAAATCGTTCATTTGTTCACAATTTGTTCACAAAGTTTACAAACCACTAAGAACCAATAATAAAATAATATTGAAAAAACTCTACGAAGGAGGTCGAAGATCACGTATGCAGCAAACATTGACATAAACAGAGTCATGATTTGTCACACACAGTCACTCCAATGAGCTTCCTTGCTTGTTTGTCTCCGATGCCTTTTAAGATTTTTCGAAAGCAGAATCAGAAAAGAAAATCATACGCAATGATATCAGGGCCGCATGGGCGAGAAAGTCTGAAGTCACGTAATTAAGAATTTAAAACCCGCCAAACCATTGGAATGGATAGTGTTCTGTTTTAATAGACGGGGCCAAGGCCTAAAAAAAACACAAGGCCTTCGTAGTCTCACCTGTAAGCTGTAACATTCGAACGTGAAAATCAACTCCGACAGTCGGGTCTGAACTCTGGATAAACTGTCCTTCTGTGAATTGCCGGAGAAGTGATGATTTGCCCACCGTGCTGTCCCCAATAATAATAAACCTGAACTGGTAGAAGTATTGCGGTTCTTTGCGTTCCCTCATTTCCAAAGACATTCGTTGACATGCATGGAATGGGGGATTTCTCCCATTTGGCCTAACTAAATTTCAAAACAACATTCTTATCTTTTAAACCGCATTGTTAAAAATTACATACTGTGCTATCACAGCGGATTTGCACACAACACTGAGCTCAGTTCATAGCGCAGTCAACAGCACCCCAGCGGAGGAGACAGCAATCTTTGGGGACGTGTACTAGTATTCATTTTCTCTTCTTCTCCCAGTCTATAAACATTTTGTCAGTTCTTATTCAAATATTTAAGCAGCAAAATTTCTGTGACTATTGTCGGAAATTCTCGGAATCCTACTTAATTGAGTAAAGCAACAAAGGGCATCGCTACGGTGAGTGGGGGAGACAAAGGTTCAACGAGTACAAACTACAAAGTATGATGGCACATGATATTTTCCAAAGGTCGCTTTGAAATACAGCACAGGTACATTGGCAGCTGAGGAACTTGGACCGCGGGGAATTTAACGGACCAGGGTCACAACTGATATTAATTTAGTAACCAAATATGCCTTATCACTAAAATAAGACAAAAACATATCTCTGAACAGAAATGCAACAATTGAAATTTTGAGTCTTTGAACAAAGCAAGTTGTGACCATGACCAAAGAAACACATGTAACACAGTATGTGAAGTACATTCAATATTCAAATATGCAAAACCAACTGAATATTTTATTCCCCCGCTGAAAAACGTTATCACTAGTCGTAAAACCAGTGAATGTCATAAATATCAGGTGAATAACCATATACAAATGTAATGTTACTTTGAAAAATACTCTTTTTATCGAAGTGTGTAATATTGTTTGGAAAAATACTCTTTTTATCGAAGTGTGTAATATTGTTTGGAAAAATACTCTTTTTATCGAAGTGTGTAATATTATTTGGAAAAATACTCTTTTTATCAAAGTGTGTAATATTACCTTGAAAAATGAAAATGAGAAAAGACAGAAAAATTTCTTGAAGTTTAAGATGATTGCATTTTTGCCGTTCAACACAGAATATTTAGTAGCAATACAAATTCCTTCGAGTTGAAAAGTAATATAACAGAATATAATGTGGTGACATTATCAAATACGTGACCCTTGTTTTCAGAATTGCTGTCCGACACACTGCTCTTTACTGATACCAAAATACCAAGTTCTTTGTTATTTAAATAAATAATACCAGGTTTGTTAAAGTGTAAAATAAGTGTCTCGTTTCGATTTAATTCATAGACATCTCCACATTGTTGTCTTGTCCTGGCGTGTTCTACTTATCAGCAATACATCAACTATAAAATTTCACATGCATTTAAAAACAAAACTTTTTAGAAACAAAACATTTATACGTTACGATACAGATTTATACCCAAAATGGAAAAGACAAGATATGAGTATTGAGCATACAATAAACCTTTTTAACGATGATGAATAAATGAGGAGAACGAACAAGTTGTTTTCGAAGCTAATATGAAATATGACGAATCAACTTGACATTAGATTCTGTAGCAAACTTTGAGATTCTGATGCGTAATCGAGGGTGCTTATACGGATTGCTTGTAGGTTGATTTCACGTGGCGCCTGCATGAGGTATTCTTTGCTCCCAAGGCGCATTGCTCTCAGCCTCGGTCCTGAGAACAAAAAGTTGCAAAAAAGTCAATTAGGATTTTAAAGGATAAAGGAAATACATATCCGTACAAAAAGCCTTTTATATACGCTTAAGAAGACTTAAGAATAAATAAGACTCCCGTTAAGCCTTCAGCATCATTGAAAAATTTGCGTTGAATAAAATCATGTGTTTCCCGAGTAAATCAGCCACCCTTTATTCAATGTAAATATAGCATGTGCTTTGGGTAAAGATCTGGCTGGTTTTAAGCTGGAACTCCGAGTTTCACGCTTAATGTGCTCATCAAGCAACTGTGATCAGCCGGCAACTTTGATCATCAGGCAACTGTGATCGCATTAACCGTAAAACACTGATTTGCAACTTAAAATCGTCCGTTATAATACAGCAAGGCTTGTACAGCTCCGCCTGTAAGACATTGAGCACTTTTAGAAGCAGATCGTACGGTAGGGAATAAATAAACTGTTTGCAACTTTTCTTCGTCTTTATTTTTTAAGTCGATCCATAACTTTTTTGTAGCTCATGCAACTCGATAAACAATGGAGCTTTGGATTTCCTTTGCTGCACCAATACAAACACATCTTTCAACTCCCATTCGAACTAAAAACAAGTACTTGACTCGCGTTAACAAGTATTACAAGAAACCCCTTCGTCATTCGAAAAAATTTACTATGCGCTAGATAGTACTTGACTTATCTTCTTTTAATAAGGCAATTTCGCTCCAGAAACAGAAAATAGTAGTTACCGTATTGAGCTGGACGTGTTTCGTTGTTAAACAGTCGGCAGTCAACAGTGAACGGCCCTAGTGTATGGATTTCCATAAACAACTTCCGCAGGTCGCTCTCAGCCAATTTCCTTTTTGAAGCAACTGTAGATTGTCCCTGGAAAAATTAGTGTACGGGGTCTACCTTAATTTCAATGGGATCAAGGGGTAAAATTTTTACAAATCTATAAGGAGAAGAGCTTACAAAGATAAAAACTATATCTTTGTTGTACAGGGTAAAAACAGCACCAAAAGAATTGAGAATTATAAAATATGTTGTCGCACGCACAGATTTATAGATAAAATAAATCTTGATGCGAATTACGTTTGTTGTGTTACGTAGCATAACATAGCATAGCATAGCATAGCATAGCATAGCATAGCATAGCATAGCATAGCGTAGCGTAGCATAGCGTAGCGTAGCATAGCATAGCGTAGCGTAGCATAGCATAGCGTAGCATAGCATAGCGTAGCGTAGCAAAGCACGATATTATGCTACGTTACGTTATGTTCTGTTATGTCATGTTATGCAATGTTATGATATGTTATTTTGTGTATGTCATGTCATGTGCCATGTGCCATGTGCCATGTGCCGTGTGTCATGTGTCATGTGTCATGTGTCATGTGTCATGTGTCATGTCATGTCATTTCATGTCATGTCATGTCATTTCATGTCATGTCATTTCATTTCATGTCATGTCATGTCATGTCATGTCATGTCATGTCATGTCATGTCATGTCATGTCATGTCATGTCATGTCATGTCATGTCATGTCATGTCATGTCATGTCATGTCATGTCAGTTTTTAAAACACCCCAAAAAGTGTATTTTATCTTCTGACATTACAAATTAAAATCGGACTGCTAAGAGCAAATCGGCTGTTAAATCGATACTGATTTTACACATTCAGGTTAGCTCATTCCACTTAAGGTTCTGTGTCTGTCATAAAGGTGTTATATATCGTTTTTGAATCCTTTTGTTATTGAGCAGCAGGCTCTGCAAAAGGAAACTGGAACAAAATTTAAGACCTGATAAAAATTTTGAGAGTTAAGATGATTCTATCAAAAAATAGTTTTACCTGCAAAAATACTGTGAAAGTTGTGCCCAGACAAAAATTGACAAACTGTTTCAATATCTCTAACAGTGATATGTTACTCACGTGCTTTCAAAAAAGCGAGATGAACTTAAAATGTTTGACTTGTTTTCTTATATTAACATCCAAATAAGATAAAAAATATTGATTACGGAAATACCCTGGTATTGAATGGATATTGATGTGCACAGACAATATGCAGAAAACGTTTTCCTTGCATTATTCTAAATTGTACATCAGTACAATGGCTTTTGACAGCCAAAAAAAAGAATGAGACTTACAGGAAACTAAACGTACAAATTCTAAAATATAGCATATATTACATTTGTCATTATTTGCAAAGCCTGATACCAAATGAATGAGGACAGAACAAGCTTCTTTATTAAATTAAACAGGTGCATTTTAAAGGAAGACGTTTTTGCAACGATGTAAAGCATTTTCTCTTAAAGAACCTGGGGGGGGGGGGAGGTGAAAGTTTTCTAAAGTAGGCTAATTCAACAGGCATCTAGCAGACTAAATTTTGATTTTATACGGTGTACTAATTCCGAGAAAATGCAGCTGGGGTTGAAATTAAGGACATTGTCCCACTCAATGGGGGCAGTACGTCACCATGTCACTTTAGTGATTCTGTCTCTTTACATGCAATTTGTTCTATTGGAAAGTATCTAGCAAAATGCTTCACAGCTTATACGCATTCAGTGGCATCATACTCTTCGAGGGACATTAAGCTAAACGTCCTGTAAATACACAAAAGAAGAAAGCATGGAGCAAACGGTTACTCAATAACCCCCCCCCCCCCTCAAACTTGATATAAGAACTATGCAAGCAACACTTTTCTTCGGGTAAATGATATTCTATAACGGGCCTGATGAACAGAAAAGATAACAAGTAGTAATATAAACCTAGGACTTCGGACTTGCCCGATGACTGCTGCCGAGCGTATGCTTTCGTGAATGCAAGAAATTAGAATTTAGTCTATAGTCTAAGTCAAAGAACCTTTATTGTTCAGCTAGGAAATGCAGCTAGTATTTCCGGGTCGTTGCTCCAATCAAATTATCGTGAATGCTTGCAAACAAGGAACACAATTCTGTTCTTTAGAGATTTAATCTTGTAAATATCAATGCTGAAAAACACACTTTTGAGACAGAGTTTATCCTCGCTTGAAAAAGAGAAATAGTAATTGTCCAGCACGTCAAACTGGACTAGCTTGATCTTGGACTTCATTTGCCATCGTGCGTTGAGCATCAATTTTTTTGGCGTTTGCCGATTTGCTTGCAGAGGAAGAAGGTTGCGGGCAAAAACTGTTGCACTTATGGTTGTGCAAGCACAGACCTGTGGCAGTTTTCTGTCAAATTGAGGTTTCTATTTCAGTTTATTTAGTATTATTGAATCAGATTGTGTCATTAGTGAACAATCCACAACTTTTTAAATTAAGGTCTAAGCAGCGAGAGCACTTGAAGCAAAAATTTCAAGGCAGATTATATGACACCTCGATTCAGAGTCTTTAATGTATATGGATTCCTTATGTAAAAATTTTCCTTGATCCAAAAAATGTTAGACTCGGTGCGACAGGGATTTACTCTTTTACTATTCAAAAAAGAGCTCATGTAGCAATCGACCTAAGTCCTTTCATTAGAAATTTTCCATACAATAAACTGCGAATGAACATAACAACATCCTTGCTTAATAGAGAAAATTGTTTTGATTGTCAAAGTTTTGAGATGGGTGAGCTACGATGCACTTGGTAGAGGTTAAAACTTAAGAAGGTGCTATGGTAATATCCAAACTTATCTCTTTATTTTTTCGTGTGTATCAAAGACAGTCATATGTCCATAACATTGCCCTCTTTCTTTAGTATCGTCCTTTCCACACTCGTGGTGGCTGTTCTTACCAAATTGGTATGTTCTTTCTGCGTTTAACAGTGTCATATGGGTGACGGATCTGGTGAAGGTACCTTCAAATCGAACGTACCAGAACTGTGTATAATACCCTTTGTCCTTCTCTCTGAAAGAATGCACGCCATTTTATAAAACAATACTCAAGCAAAACGACGAAATTTCGTATGTTAAAAGGAGTCCTCCGAAAGAAGCTCAAGAAGCCTGCCATCTGTAATTTTTTACCTGTTGCTTTTGTGTCATACCTATATTTAATTTATAATGCAACCAACATAGCCTATCATTAACATTACGCTGGGATTTGACACACGCTGGTGGTCAAAACGATCCAAACATTTCTAACCCCAACATGATGTGATGCGAAATGTTTGAGGTTGAATATGTTTTTGGCATCGTTTTGACCAGGGCTTAACCGATTGCGAGACAACGATATACAAACACAAAAGCATAAGCCCTTAATAACATAAACATAACAAACAAGAACATAACATAACATAAACAATAAATAACATAACGCATGCATACATGTGACATGA
>NW_027019328.1:9922087-9944369 GCF_013076305.1 Rhopilema esculentum | reverse complement strand
GCCATTTAATAACCATTTTCATTTATGGATAATTTCGTCAACATTTTCTTTATGTTTAGAATCTTTGTTGGTAAAAAACCCAGCTGAATGGGTGGCACATATTCAAGTTAATATTTTATTATATTACCCCACCCTCGCCCCCCTCCCACCTAGAAATGCTCGATTATGTTAATAGAAAAATTCAATGATTTGCCTTCGGCACCAACACTGCCCCTCCTGCCCTAATCTTGTGCAGGCGTCCCTGCCCATCCTGGAAGTAAACTTGTTAATAAGTCCCAACCCTAACATGCAAACTTGTGTGCTTTTATAAGACCAATGGAAGCTTAATCAAGGATCCCCCCCCCCCCCAGAACAATGTTGGCTGTAGAGTTAATATTAAATCTTGAGATTAATTCATTTGACTGCACAAACCATGTCTTAACTTTGGATTGAACAATATCTTTTGAGAGGGATGCAGCATAAAATATTCAAAAATGTGTGCAATGTACCAAGACTTCTGGCAGCTATTGTAGCTAATTTCTATAACCATGCTCATATCGAACTCTCTTGACAGGGCAGTTCAGTGATAACACTAGAGTTTGTTAACTCTTCAATATAACTAGTTTTATGTCTCACATATTTTTATGTGATTCCTAGTATGCATAATTTTGATCATGAGATTGACATCTACCCCTTGCTGTTGCATTTGTCTGTGCTAGACAGAGCTGAGCTTCTGTTTGTTCGAAAACTCTTTTCGATAACATATAATAAGAAAAGAAATTAACTTGGTAGCATTTTAGTTTCCAAATTTTATTATCTCAACACACCAGGTTTTCATAAACTGTGATGATACATTTTGGTAAAAACTTATCATATATGTGCTGTGTCAAATATGTCAAAATTAGGTTTCTGATAGCTGAATAGTGCTACAACAAGAACCTTTCTACATCTTTGTAGCATCTAGCATTCTTACCGCACTGTCAGCCTATGGACCTGAAAAAGCCTGACAAAAGAAAAATGTTGAACAAAGGGCTTTGATGCTCTTTGATTTGCTTCAAAAGTTATTACATTAATAATTCTGGGGAAGACAATAGAATCTATGATGTAGGTTACCTGTCAGCAATTGAATGCTCCTGGTTTTGGAGCAGAATGAAAATTAAAACCAGAACTGAGGAAAATTAAAGTTTTCCATGGTTACTTAAGAAATCTTGCATGACCAGCTGTAAACATGAAAATAGTTTTATCTCAATGTTGATCAATTATATCAGCCACAACAAACAGAAGTAGCTTCACATTGAAATCATAATTTTTGTGTGATGTTATCAATCTTTATATTTAACATACAATTCAAAAATTTTCAAAAAATATGCATTTAAATCGTTCATTTGTTCACAATTTGTTCACAAAGTTTACAAACCACTTAGAACCAATAATAAAATAATATTGAAAAAACTCTACGAAGGAGGTCGAAGATCACGTATGCAGCAAACATTGACATAAACAGAGTCATGCTTTGTCACACACAGTCACTTCAATGAGCTTCCTTGCTTGTTTGTCTCCGATGCCTTTTAAGATTTTTCGAAAGCAGAATCAGAAAAGAAAATCATACGCAATGATATCAGGGCCGCATGGGCGAGAAAGTCTGAAGTCACGTAATCAAGAATTTAAAACCCGCCAAACCATTGGAAAGGGTAGTGTTCTGTTTTAATAGACGGAGCCAAGGCCTAAAAATAACACAAGGCCTTCGTAGTCTCACCTGTAAGCTGTAACATTCGAACATGAAAATCAACTCCGACAGTCGGGTCTGAACTCTGGATAAACTGTCCTTCTGTGAATTGCCGGAGAAGTGATGATTTGCCCACCGTGCTGTCCCCAATGATAATAAACCTGAACTGGTAGAAGTATTGCGGTTCTTTGCGTTCCCTCATTTCCAAAGACATTCGTTGACATGCATGGAATGGGGGATTTCTCCCATTTGGCCTAACTAAATTTCAAAACAACATTCTTATCTTTTAAACCGCATTGTTAAAAATTACATACTGTGCTATCACAGCGGATTTGCACACAACACTGAGCTCAGTTCATAGCGCAGTCAACAGCACCCCAGCGGAGGAGACAGCAATCTTTGGGGACGTGTACTAGTATTCATTTTCTCTTCTTCTCCCAGTCTATAAACATTTTGTCAGTTCTTATTCAAATATTTAAGCTGCAAAATTTTTGTGACTATTGTCGGAAATTCTCGGAATCCTACTTAATTGAGTAAAGCAACAAAGGGCATCGCTACGGTGGGTGGGGGAGACAAAGGTTCAACGAGTACAAACTACAAAGTATGATGGCACATGATATTTTCCAAAGGTCGCTTTGAAGTAAAGCATAGTTACATTGGCAGCTGAGGAACTTGGACCGCGGGGAATTTAACGGACCAGGGTCACAACTGATATTAATTTAGAAACCAAATATGCCTTATCACTAAAATAAGACAAAAACATATCTCTGAACAGAAATGCAACAATTGAAATTTTGAGTCTTTGAACAAAGCAAGTTGTGACCATGACCAAAGAAACACATGTAACACAGTATGTGAAGTACATTCAATATGCAAATATGCAAAGCCAACAAGAATATTTTATTCCCCCGCTGAAAAACGTTATCACTAGTCGTAAAACCAGTGAATGTCATAAATATCAGATGAATAACCATATAAAAATGTAATGTAACTTGGAAAAATACTCTTTTTATCGAAGTGTGTAAAATTATTTGGAAAAATACTCTTTTTATCGAAATGTGTAATATTACTTGGAAAAATACTCTTTTTATCAAAGTGTGTAATATTACCTTGAAAAATGAAAATGAGAAAAGATAGAAACATTTCTTGAAGTTTAAGATGATTGCATTTTTGCCGTTCAACACACAATATTCAGTAGCAATACAAATTCCTTCGAGTTGAAAAGTAATATAACAGAATATAATGTGGTGACATTATCAAATACATGACCTTGGTTTTCAGAATTGCTGTCAGACACACTGCTCTATACTGATATCAAAATACCAAGTTCTTTGTTATTTAAATAAATAGTACCAGGTTTGTTAAAGTGTAAAATTGTAAAGTCTCGTTTCGATGTTATTCATAGACATCTCCACATTGTTATCTTTTCCTGGCGTGTTCTACATCAACTATAAAATTTCACATGCATTTGAAAACAAAACTTTTTAGAAACAAAACATTTATACGTTACGATACAGATTTATACCCAAAATGGAATAGACAAGATGAGTATTGAGCAAACAATAAACCTTTTTAACGATGATGAATAAATGAGGAGAACGAACAAGTTGTTTTCGAAGCTAATATGAAATATGACGAATCAACTTGACATTAGATTCTGTAGCAAACTTTGAGATTCTGATGCGTAATCGAGGGTGCTTATACGGATTGCTTGTAGGTTGATTTCACGTGGCGCCTGCATGAGGTATTCTTTGCTCCCAAGGCGCATTGCTCTCAGCCTCGGTCCTGAGAACAAAAAGTTGCAAAAAATATAATTAGGATTTTAAAGGATAAAGGAAATACATATCCGTACTAAAAGCCTTTTATATACGCTTAAGAAGACTTAAGAATAAATAAGACTCCCGTTAAGCCTTCAGCATCATTGAAAAATTTGCGTTGAATAAAATCATGTGTTTCCTGCGTAAATCAGCCACCCTTTATTCAATGTAAATATAGCATGTGCTTTGGGTAAAGATCTGGCTGGTTTTAAGCTGGAACTCCGAGTTTCAGGCTTAATGTGCTCATCAAGCAACTGTGATCAGCCGGCAACTTTGATCATCAGGCAATTGTGATCGCATTAACATCGTTAAACACTGATTAGCAACTTAGAACCGTCCGTTATAATACAGCAAGGCTTGTACAGCTCCGCCTGTAAGGCATTGAGCACTTTTAGAAGCAGATCGTACGGTAGGGAATAAATAAACTGTTTGCAACTTTTCTTCGTCTTTATCTTTTAAGTCGATCCATAACTTCTTTGTAGCTCATGCAACTCGATTAACAATGGAGCTTTGGATTTCCTTTGCTGCACCATTAAAAAACACATCTTTCAACTCCCATTCGAACTAAAAACAAATACTTACTAGAAACAAGTACTTGACTCGCGTTAACAAGTAATACTAGAAACCCTTTCGTCATTCGCATAAATTTACCCCGCGCTAGACAGTACTTGCTTATCTTCTTTTAATAAGGCAATTTCGCTCCAGGAACAGAAAATTGTAGTTACCGTATTGAGCTGGACGTGTTTCGTTGTTAAACAGTCGGCAGTCAACAGTGAACGGCCCTAATGTATGGATTTCCATAAACAACTTCCGCAGGTCGCTCTCAGCCAATTTCCTTTTTGAAGCAACTGTAGATTGTCCCTGGAAAAATTAATGTATGGGGTCTACCTTAATTTCAATGGGATCAAGGGGTAAATTTTTACAAATCTTTAAGGAGAAGAGCTTACAAAGATAAAAACTATATCTTTGTTATACAGGGTAAAAACAGCACCAAAAAAATTGAGATTTATAAAAGATGTTGTCGCACGCACAGATTTATAGATAAAATAAATCTTGATGCGAATTAAGTTTGTTGTGTTACGTAACATAGCATAGCATAGCATAGAATAGCATAGCATAGCATAGCATAGCATAGCATAGCATAGCATAGCATAGCATAGCATAGCATAGCATAGCATAGCATAGCATAGCATAGCATAGCAAAGCATAGCAAAGCATAGCATAGCATAGCATAGCATAGCATAGCATAGCATAGCAAAGCATAGCATAGCATAGCATAGCATAGCATAGCATAGCATAGCATAGCATAGCATAGCATAGCATAGCATAGCATAGCATAGCATAGCATAGCATAGCATAGCAAAGCATAGCATAGCATAGCATAGCATAGCATAGCATAGCATAGCATAGCATAGCATAGCATAGCATAGCAAAGCATAGCATAGCATAGCATAGCAAAGCATAGCATAGCATAGCTTAGCTTAGCATAGCATAGCATAGCATAGCATAGCATAGCATAGCATAGCATAGCATAGCATAGCATAGCATAGCATAGCATAGCATAGCATAGCATAGCATAGCATAGCATAGCATTAGCATAGCATAGCATAGCATAGCATAGCATAGCATAGCATAGCATAGCATAGCATAGCATAGCATAGCATAGCATAGCATAGCATAGCATAGCATAGCATAGCATAGCATAGCATAGAATAGCATAGCATAGCATAGCATAGCATAGCATAGCATAGCATAGCATAGCATAGCGTAGCATAGCACGATGTCATGTTATGTTATGTTATGTTATGTTATGTTATGTTATGTTATGTTATGTTATGTTTGTTATGTTATGCTATTCTATGCTATTTTGTGTTTGTTATGTTTTGCAATGTTAAGCCCTGGTCAAACGATCCAACATTTCACCCAACATTTCGCCCAAGATCATGTTGGGTGAAATGTTGGATCGTTTAACCACCAGCGTTGGATCACATCCCAGCGTAAAAGCAATGTTACGATAGGCTATGTTAGGTTAAGCATATAAATAAAATAGGTATGACACAAAAGCAAGTAAAAAACTTACAGACTGGCAGGCTTCTTGAGCTTCTTTCGGAGGCTCTTTTACATACGAAATTTCGTCGATTTTGGCGAGTTGTTTTATGGCGGTCCATTCTTCAGGAGAGAAGGACAAAAGGTTTTTAAGCAGTTCTTGTTCGATTTGAAGGTACACTTCACCAGAGCCGTCACCCACTATGACACTGTTAAAACATGCAAAAGAACATATAATTTGTAAACAGCAGCACAAGTGTGGAAAAGGACGATACGAAAAAAGAGGCAAGTATGACATGACTGTCTTTGATACACACAAAAAATAAGAGAAAAGTTTGGATACCATAGCAGCTTCTTAAAGTTTTAACTACACAAGTGCTACGAGTAACCATCAAAACTTGAAATCCTAAAACAATTTTCGCTATTAGCAAGATGATTGTTTCTTCTGTTTATTTTGGAAAATCTGAAAAGGACTAGGTCGATTGCTAAGAGGGCTCTTTGAAAATATAAAGAGATATCTTTCCAATTAACATTTTTTTGGCTCAAGGAACATTTTACATAAAGGAAACCTATACATAAAGACTCTGAATCGAGTCGTCAAACTGCTTGAAAAATTTTTGCTTCAGTGCTCTCCATGCTTAGAGCTTATTAAAAAGTTGTGGGATTGTTCACAATGGACAATCTGATTCAAATAATACTAAATAAAACTGAAATAGAACCTCATTTGACAGAAAAACTGCCAACGCTGTAAGCAACCATAAGTGCAACAGTTTGCCGCAACCTTCTTTCTGCAAGCACGGCAACGCCAAAAAATTGATGCCCAACGCACAGCAATGAAGTCAAGATCAAGCTGCCAAGTGACGTGGGACAATCTATCCTTTTCAGCGAGGATAACTCTGCTCAAAGTTGTTTTCAGCATTGATATTACAGATAAATCTCTAGAACAGATTGTGTTCCTTTGTTGCAAGCATTCACGATAAGTTTGATTGAAGCAAACGACCCGGAAACAGCTGCATTTCCTAGCTGAGCAATAAAGGTTCTTTGACTTAGACATACTAATTTCTAATTTCTTGCATTCAACGAAAGCACCCGGCAGCAGTCCATCGGGCAAGTCGAAGTCCTCAAGGTTTATATACACTGTTATCTCATCGGCCGTTAGAATATCATTTACGCGAAGACAAAGTGTTGCTGCATAGTTCTTATACAGTTTGATGAAGTAACCGTTTGCCCAAGCTTTCTTTTGTGTATTTACAGGACGATTTAGCTTAATGTCCCTCGAAGAGATGATGCCACTGAATGACGTATAGCTGTGAAGCAAAAATTTTGCAGATAAACCTTTCAATAGAACAAATTGCATGTAAAGAGACAGAATCACAAAAGTGACATGACGACGCCCCCTAAAGTGGGACAATGTCTTATTTCAACCCCAAGCTGCATTATTTCTCGGATTAAGTACACTTATAAAATCAATTTAGGTCTGCTAAGATGCCTGTGAATAGCCTACTTAGGAAACTTCACCTCCCCCCTCCCCCCCAAGGTTCTTTAAAGAGAAAATGCTCAACATCGTTGCAAAAACGTCTTCTTTCATGCACCTGTTTATTAATAAAGAAGCTTGTTTTCTGTCTCATTCATTTGGTATCAGGGCTTTGCAAATAATGACATGAATATATGCTATATTTTAATTTGTACGTTTAGTTTCTGTAAAGTCTCATTCTTTTTTGCTGTCAAAAGCCATTGTACTGATGATACAAATATTAGAACTAATGCAAGGAAAACGTTTTCTGCATGTTTCTGTGCACTCAACATATCCATCAATACCAGGGATATTTCCGTATCAATATTTTTATCTTATTTGGATGTTAATATAAGAAAACAAACATTTTAAGTTCATCGCTTTTTTGAAAGCACGTGAGTAACATATCACTGTTAGAGATATTGAAAACAGTTGCTCAATTTTTGTCTGGGCACAACTTCCAGTATTTGCAGGTACAACTATTTTTTGATAGAAACCAATCTTAAACTCTCAAAATTTTAATCAGGTCTTAAAATTTTGTTCCCATTCCTTTTGCAGCCCTGCTGCTCAATAACCAAGGGATTCAAAAACGATTAATAACACTTAATGACAGACAGAACTTTAAGTGGAAATGAGCTACCTGAATGTGTAATGATCAGTCGATTTAACAGCCGATTTGCCTTAGCAGTCGATTTTATATTTGTATGTCGAAGATAAAATACACTTTACTGAATAGCATATTGCAAAGTTGATGGTGAAGAATCGAATAAAAAAGAATTCACATAATAGAAATTTTAAACCTTCGGAGGAAATAAAAAGCCAGGGAGAATTGCTCACCTTCCAGAAAGCGAGCTGAAAGTGTCTCTAGCCGTGGTAATAGCGATGCGTACAGTGGATGTTAACATGATTCTGCAGTAAGTCCTGAATAGGCTTCGGATCAGCTCAATGACGTCATCTGTCAGAGTTGCAACGCAACTTTCTTCAACATAAATTTTGCTTCTTTTCATTTCTGCCAGATAGAATGCGGCATTGCGACTAGATTCTAAATCGCAATGGATAATGCCGTTGGAAATGTCGATTTCCTCGATTTCAAAAACATACAAGTTGCCTTCTTGTAGCTGAGAAAACTGTTTTTTTAGTTCACGAGAGTACTTAAGAAAAATTCTGATTTTCTTGTTTTCTAGCGGAACAAATGTTGAAGGATCGTCTTCTTCTAGAAAGCTATCAAAGATGGAAGAAGAACTGTCTTCCAGTTGAGTAAAACTATCATTTGCATGTCTGCCATGCTTATCTTGTGTTCTCTGTTCATCTGAATTGCATATCTCTCCAATGAGTGTACCTTCGACGTTGGAGCTATACACCCCATTGCTTTCACGTGCAGCATACGGTAGGCTCACAAACCCAATGAAAACGACAACGAACTTGGCATCGCAAAAAGAATCCCTTTTCGTATCTTTTGCAACAAGCACGCAGTTCAAGTTGACTGAGATTTGTCTATTAGATTGTGCTTTTTTTTCCTTTCTTTTGGTTGTTTGGGCGGTCCCTTTTTTGGTGCAGATATCCTTTTCTTTTAAGCATGGTCTTGCTTTTGCAATAGACTCATTCTCTGCACCTGGCAGCACAATATCTTTGTGTCTTTTGTCATTTAAAGGAGTACTAGTGGCGCGCTCTGCCAACCCCATTTCTAACCTCCCTACTTCCGTCAATCTGCTCTTTGCAGCCTTTTCGCACAAAATAGGGCCGCTTTTCCGTTTGCGTCCTCCAGACCCAAATACCCCATCATGTGCATCGTTTTCCGTGCTTTCATCGCACATAAAGCAAATATTCCCTTCTTCAAACGGATCTACTATAAGATACGTTTTTTGCACTCCAATATCAATATCTGCGGCTTTAAATTTCTCTGAAACGACTGTGTATTTCTTCAAACCTAGGATACATTTCTTTCCCGTTGAAATCGTGTTATAGATCCATCTTTGAATGCGCTGCCTGTAAATCAAACTTTGAGTAAGCGTGTGAAAAAAAGCAGACTAAAAACTACTAATAGATCTACTACTAGAAATCTACTACTACTAGTTAAACTACTAAACCCTGTTGTCTTTACTCTTAGACTTAAAACTGTTGACTTCCAAGTAAACTTCTACAAGTAATTACTTTCAAAGTAAATGTTGCTTAGGCCTGTTATTTATGCCAAAATGTTGACCTTGACTCTCTGGGAATATTCTTGATTCAACTGATTATACTAGAGAGGAAATGTAAATATATATCTACCAAAAATCTTGCTTACAAATAGAAGCTTAGAGACATTGAATAATTTGCAATCCAGCACTTGACATTAAAAGCTTGAAAATAACCTCGATATTTGTTTGCCTTTTGAAAAGCTTACACCCCTTCAAGTGTGCTGCATGCGACAAAATCAGATAGCCCCTTCTAATAGATATAGGAGAGGCTATTTTAAGGTTGGTTTAAGTTCCACGCTAGCCTTATTTAACTCAAACAACCTGCACAGAGGGGTTACATTGGAGATTACCTGCTAGGTTCATTGCCATCTTGGGGTATAAACAAAACACCAATTTCTCGCTTAGAGTCTGTTAATTGCATGTTCCCTGTTTCACTGCAGATTTTGAATTCACCCACGATAATCTAGTCAAAAAGAAAACAAAAAATACATACAGTTTACTTTCCTATAGCTCTAAACAGGAGTCAAAGTTAGTCAGATTTGGTTTGAAGGTATAGGCATTTATTCTTTAACTGTATTGATATGCATAAACCAAAAGCAGACTATGAGATCATTAATCTAATGTACAGGTACAGTAAGGTACAGTGGCTTTTTCAATACGGAACCTCCAACTTTTTAAAAACTCAACCTAATGCAGACCCATCAAAAAACCATTTGAAATTTTCCGACAAATCTACCATCAAGCCACGAAAAAACTGACTGCATACCACGTTATTCAGATCAGCTTGACTCAAAACTTGATAAGCCCATAAGTTTTCAGCACTGTCGGAATCGTACATCCTGTCGTACCTCTCTCCAGTAATCCAAGCGTTCTCGGATTCCTTCAGTTTTCTCCTTTTCACCAAATCTAAGACGTTTCCCGCAAGAACTACGTTCGGGAAAGGAATTTTTCTGTCAGCTGATATGATGCAGTGGTGTGGTTGGGTGAGGAACTCGCTGAATATGTTCCTTTCCAAGCTGGGATCCTTAAAGAAGTCGCTCAAGAGAGAAAGGACGACATTTCGAGAATCATCTTTCCTGGGGGAAAATCAAAATGCGAAGTAATCTTGACATTGTCCACAAGTACCCTAGTCCCTCGTTCAGAGAGGAATGGAAGTACCTCTTTAAAGAGAGAGGAATGGAAATACCGTTTGAAATATTTCTAAAGGGGCAATCGAGATTAGAAAACGAAATTCATAACCAAGCTTTATGCTATTCTTTGTTGAATTTTCTTCTCATTTCTGTCAAATCTAGTCATTAGGAATGTGGAATGACGTGAAAGGGCCAATTTGTAGCAAAGGAGTAAATACAACTGTATGAAAGAAATCTAAACAAAGAAGAGCAAAATTCATTTGAACCAAGAGATTCGGTAAATGTGTATACAAAAATTAATCACTTCCCCACAAAAGACAAACAGTCATCGCTTAACAAACAGTTTATTACTTGAATCCACTTTTCTTAAATCCTTGACTTTTGCAAATACGTACGTGAGCCAATTGAATTCGTTGCACAGGAAGTCTACCACTTTGAGTAACATCAAATAATCTTTGATTTGGTATTTAAAACAATCTTTCGTCAAGATGTTGTTTCCAGCGAAGAAAGGCTAAAGAGAGATAAAGGTGAAAAAAATATTGATGAAAACCAACCTACGATTTATTGTTCCTCAAAAATTCCTGGCTTATTAACGAAAATTATTCCACGTGTTGTTCAAAAAATTTTCAAGTTTTACTTGCAGATAAATAAATAATTTCTATTGATATTTTGATGAATGAAATCGCAAAAGTCAATTACCCTTTGGCGATAAAAAGAGAAGGAAAACTGCTTTATCTTGACTGTGCTTAAAGCGCAGCAGCAGAGATGAACAATCTGAAAATAAAGTAACCAATTTGTAAATTAATCCTCGTATTCATTAAGATTATAAATAATATTTGTGTGGAATGCTCATGACTTGTGAGTCACTTGTTGCACATAAATGCAGTTACTTTACTAGAAGAGGGGACTCTTCCTTTAACATACTTAATGTTTCACAAAAGCTATAATGCTTGCCAAAAGTCTTGGTACACTAACGTCAGTTTTCAAGGGCAAAATCAGCCATTCCCCCTCCCCCCTTTGAGCAATGTTGGTTTACTACAAAACGACGTAGGGGATTAGGAAGTACGCTTTTTTCTGCGACTTCTATGATATTTTTCTAAATTATTAACATTGTTTCGGGGGGTATCCGGGAGTTTTCAGGGGTGTGAAAATAGGAGTATCCGGGAAAAGAATTGAAAATATAAAAACACGATTCAAATTGTTTGGTGTTCCAACTACTTTTGGCAATGATTGTAGATATCAGTTCACAATCCCTCTTTGTAAGCACCTAAGCCTAATGTATCAATGAAATTCACATATCATAATTAGCATACCCCTTTGATTAAGCGCCCATTCAATTAAAATCCATGGGGATCGAAGTAATCGTGCAAATTTAATATGAAAATAAATGTAAAAATAAAATCGCAATTTTCAAACAAACACAGTCAAAAAGGGCTGAAAAATTATCAAACGCCTGGGCTCTTTATCGATTAGCTACTTTACATAAGATTCGGGCGATCAGTGTTTCAGGGGCCATAAAGACAATCCTACTAATGCCATATGTGTTTATTTTTATGGAGCTGGTAAACAAAAATCGACAGAAAAAATCTGCAAAAAAGAAACAAGCGAATTACCCCATCAAATCTCAAAAGATGGGCATTATATACATCAACAACAGCGCCAACCCGGAGACCACGAAACAAGGAGATCCCAGGACTGTGAGAGACGACAAGTCTGCAAAAAACAAACCATTCATTTGGTGTATTATATAAGCTATTCAATTCATTTGAGCTAATACGGATAATCGTTTTTCAAAGAATACGATATTAATCATTTAAGGGTATCTTGTGAAGACGTTGGACCTAGTGACCAAACACCATGCATCAGATCGCTGACAGCTCACGAAATCAGACGACTGTAGCCCGAATAGTGGTATTCCATGCTGAAATGCACAGTATAAATTTGCTAAGCAGCTTTGATATGGAGGAAAAGCAGTATCAAAAGAGCTTTTCGAACTCATTTTCGTGCCTACCTACTGCAAATGTACGTGACAAGAAACGCCACTGCTTAAGCTGCATTAAACGGTCCTTTTAAGCTGTTTCTTGCTAGTGCCTAGGACGTGATCCTGCTTAGCTAGCTGTCTCATAGATAATGAACAAAAAAGAAACAACAACAAGATCCATTCAAACGAAAGCAACCAACTTTTTGCAACCAACCAGAAAGAAAAGCGTTCGGATGATATCTTTCTTAAAACTATGTACTATCTTTCTTATGATCCATCTACTTCCATTCTCCTGACTGGTTGACAAGCACTTTTTCAAGAGCCTGACTGTTAACTTCACATAAAAAGATGAGTAGAGATGAATTTTCAGAAGTTATGCTTTGAGCATGCTAGCTTGAATAGGACATGCGTAATACAAGAACTACATATTGCAATAGGCCAGAACTCAGAATGCCTCGTAATTTTCAAAATAAATAAATCTAATAACTTCAAAATAAAGTTTGATGAAAAATTTCTTGTACCTATAGGTTCGATCCAGTTCGAAGATCCCATCATCCACCAACGTACATTTACTGATAACACCCTGAAAAAGATATTCTTTTCGTTGGTGATGTTTCAAAAAATTGTCAATGGCATCAAAAATGAGCACAAAAGAAAATCGCAGCATCAAAGTTTGGACTTGCATGAAGTTAAAACGATTCAACTAAGGCAAGTGATTTTCGTTGACACAAAAAACAATTAAAATCTAGTTCTTTTTTGGGTTTGTTTTCTGTACACCTCCATAGAAAAGAAAAAGCTTTATAAAAAATATTTACAAAAGCAGAACAGTTTGTTTCAAGATACAAGAAAAAATAATCTTGTAACTTGATGCAGCAACTATTTTGAGGTGTTTAACTAACCGTGTAATTCACAATGGTGTTTGCAGTCGCATTGGCAATATCAACCTTCACCAGTTCACTTGCACCCGTCACCGTAAATGACGAGGCTTTATCCACACCAATTAGCTTGGTCTTGAAATTAGGCTGATAAAAATATAACAAGGTCAAAATAAAGGAAATCATATAATTAGTTCTTTTGAAATGGCCATGAAAAGTGATGCATTTTCAGCACCAACAGGTAACAACAGATGACGGCATATCAACCTATTGAATAGCAATTTCTAAATTGGGAAGACAAGAAATTGGTAAAGCCAAAACTTAGAACAACAAGCCATGTATATCCGGAGCTGCAGATTCATAATCCATACGACAATCATCAGCTTCATACTTATTCTTGTAAAATGTCGATCTATTCACATGGTAATATCAACTGAAATCTATGACCAATTAATGACCTGTTCATTGGTCATCCTTCCTTTGATTTCTTTAAACGAGCTTATTTTGCAATCAGCATATAGCATGTTTTTTCTCAACATTAGCAGTTCAAAATCCGCAACACTTTGAAAGCCTTAAATCCACGATTCACGTGCCCTAAACTGGCGCATGCTAGCGTCTGCCAAATGAAATGGTGCCATGGTTCACAAAGTGTTTGTTTTATAAGCCTATTGTTAAAGTATTTGTTGATTGTGGTTCATAGCCAGAACCAGATGATGCCATATCTTTTTCTGTGGAAGGCACATAATATTGTATTTTGTTTCAAGTTTTAACAGTGATAAAAAAGTTATAATTACCAGTGAAACGAGCCTTGAAGCAACAATTTCTTTCATCAAAAATAGGAAAAAGACTTGCAACTTAGAATCATCCTAATCTATACACCAAAGCTTTTACAGCCCTGCCTATACGGTATCGAGTACTCTATTACACACAGGTATGACAGTTATTTATATTACAAGTACAAATTATATGGCAGATGCAAAGATAGAATAAAAACACTCACGCTGTTCAGCTGGATGTTAAATGTATTGGCAAAAACGACAAGGTCATTTGGCTTCAATAACTCCCGCCAATGCAACATCTCGTGACCCTGTAATGAAATTTTATAAAGGTCTCAAACCGAATATTTGAGGTGCCAGTGGCGTTCGTGAATTTACCTTTAAAACGTAATAATGCTTATAATATAAGGTCTAAAAAGGCAAAGCTTTATAGATGAAATGACGATCTAGCTTTATCAATAATTCTAAACATGTCGCCATTTTAATTTTTTAGAAACAATCTGGGTCTTTAAAAGCCATTTTTAAATTCTGTACCACCAAGGAATTATTTGCATATAATTTAACAAAACTTTTCACTAGATATAAGTAAAATGAAAAAAGAAAGACATTAGCAAGTAAACTAACCACAACGGCGACATTCCCAGTGTCTAGTTTTATCAGGAAACAATGGGTTGATGTGTTGAAACTGAAAAAAGACCAAGAAACTTCGAACCAGTCTCAACTACAAATATAAACTAATGCTATCGGGCAATAGTATCCTGTTCTCCTTATGCATTCGTCGTTTTAACTATGTCACTCAGCGTTTGCTGTTGGATTATGCTCAGTTGATGGCGGACACAATCGTCGACCTCCTTTTACTTCCAAAACAAGAGATGAAATCGTTTAAGAAGAAGAAGTTGAAATTTAAAATTAATAGAGATAACGGATTGCAGTAAAAGAGTGAGACATCTGTTCATGAATACAATTAACATGATACTGATGACAGCCATGACAACACTGCATGATTCTACCTTCTGCATAGATAGTGATGATGATGATGAAATAAATTCAGATTCATTAAGAGGCAGACAATGAAACTTGTGAAGACAATGCGTAGCTCGATTTTTATCAAACATAATCATGCCATTTATGGTTTTGATGAAGAAATATACAAAAGAGCTTACAAAGCAAGTATTGTTGTAGCAATTGGTTATAGAATGCACTACATTTTCAACTTTACAAATAAACTCCAGTAGTGGGAAAAACTTTTATGGGAAAATCATGTTCAAAAACGCTTACTGGACGCAAAGTTGACAAAAAGATATCCAAAAATGGTCAGCTTTTCACTCTTTTTTTAAACATAGATGCCTTACCAGCCATGTTTAGCTAATCTTGCTTGTTTACTTTTTCCCCAATTCCTATTATCAATAGAAAGACATGTTACAAATGGTGGCTTGTATGTCAGCCATGCAACTGTGAGCTTCTCAGAAACCAATAAACCATATTTATTAGCTTAACATCACAAATCAAATCATATAGCATACACACTTACTCAAAAACTGGGCTCATGAATTTAATTTTCCCTGAAAAATCCTTGTTCCTAAAAAATGTATCATTGCTGTTATGTACAATAGTAAAGTCAAAAGAAATACTTTAAGAATAAATTTAAAAGCAATGAAGAATGTAGCATCAGCTTTAAAGTTTTCAAGATTTCTCAAAGAGCAAAATCGTCAGATGAAATGGCAAAAAAAGTTTCACACAACTGAAAATGATTTGTTATATATAATTCAAATGATGAGGTCACTATTAAATTCCTCATATAGTTATTTGATCAAAATGATAATTGAGCCAGCAGAAAAAACAAACTAGTTGAAACCTTTTGATGGATCTTCCAGAGGTTCTCTTCGGTGGAATTTGGCAAAGGCCTCCATGAACTGGTAAAATGTCAAAGAAGCTTGAAATTGCCTCGATATAGGAAAAACAAAGATCCTCTGATGAATAACCTGCAAAAAAGAATGAAAAATTTCCACATTAAATTAACCAAGATATTACTGTCAGTTAACATCAAAGATTAACAGATAATTCTAGTTGTGGGTTATTTTCTAAAAACAGCAAATGAGGTTTATTCCTGGATACTCATGGCTTAGCATATAATAATACATATTTCGCAGGCTAGGTTGCAGAAATAATCAAGTAATTATTCATAGTCTCATATTTTAGTTCCAGTAACAATGCAAGTAATTATTCATAGTCTCATATTTTAGTTCCAGTAACAATGTTTGAGATTTAAAAACAATGAGAACGGTTTTAAGCAAGTTTTTATTTTATTTTATTTTTCCACTGTTCTGTACTTGAAGTCTTTCGTGAGGCCTCTAGATGCTTAATATACTTTGAGATTGATCAAAAATTCAAAATCTCTGCATGATCAACAAAATCAAACATCAATAAAAATCGTATAAAGCCAAGAAAACACTGATAATACATTAATCACATTTATTCCTAAGAAATGCCATTACTGTTACAGCCAATTTGAGATTGTGAAAATGCCAAGGTAACAAAACAAGCATGTTCATCCAATTTCCAGGGCTGATTTTTATTTCACAATAAAATTTCCTCAACTTTCCTTTTTCTAGTTCTTTTTCATGCTGGCGTGGCTTAACTTGCATCTTTTAAAGTGACTAATGAAAGAAAAGGCTTGATTTTGTGGGGCTTACATACACACAGTCTTTTTTTTGCAATAAGGTATCTAACGTCTATTGCAATAAAAAAGTAGAGTCAAGTTGACAGAAGCTACAATGTGATAATGACAGAAGCTACAATGCTGTGGCATGTACTTACATGGCATGTATTTCCAGTCTTTAATCAAAACCAATTTCCCAATGCAACAAGCACTTTGGTGTTGAACCTTGGAACAAACAAATTTATAGTAACATCATTAGAGGGTCATATGCAAAACAACATAGTAGGGAAGAGAGTAACAACATTACAATCTGCTGCTCTAAAGGAAACATTCAACTGTGCCGATTGTTCAAACTTTCAAACATCAGGTTCTATCAATAGGCAAAGCTGAGAAAAATTCAAGACCAAAAAAAGCACAACAAAATAAATGCAATTTTTTATGAAGCCATCAATTGGCATCAATTTTTGGAATCAGTGTCTACTTGTTTTGTAATGAAGCAAAATGAAGCAAATCAGCACTATATGGTTTGCATGAAGATGATGACAAATCAGCCATGAAAATAAGACCCTGATCAATGAAGCATAAAATGAAAATAACATACAAAAATTGATTGAATCATTATGATTCTGATATGCATCTCAAGGAGATTACTATGAAAAATAGGATTACTGTTAGCATATATACCTTGGAGGCTAATAGGTTGGCAACAGCAAAAAGCTATTGGAAAACAAACTTAAGAATATTAAAAAAGAATCACCAACAAACTGAGGGCACCACTATCATCTTCCAAGTAAAGGTAGTTCCAAGCTAGCTCTTTCTCATCTATTATTTTGGGCTTATCTGTGAGAACTCCAATTAGTAGTGCATGGCAATCATGCAACTGTCTTCCACCTACACAAAAAGTGATAGAATCTTAAGATTGTCCTACAAGCATAAGGGCACAGGTATGAGTGAGGGCAACAAGCTATGCAAAATAAAAAGTTCTTCCATACTTGTCATCAATTTTTACTTTCAATTTAAAATACAAAAATAGGTACTAGGTGCTCCTTGACAGGTGTTCATAGGGAGGGAACTATGTCATTAAATGTCTATTCTTTGACTTGACACTGAGGAGACTTTCTTTTAAAATATTTTTGGTGCATATGAAGGTGTTGAAAACTATAGATTCTTAAGTGTGAAATGTTTATAATAAAACTTGATGAAAAGTATCATACCCACCTCTGCTTGAATTTTTGTTAACTTGAGATGATGCTAATGTTGCACATGTTTGACGTCCAAGATCTTTCACGTCTCTTATGCTAATAAATGTGTAGTGAGTACTTTTCTTAGCAGATTGCCCTTTGTCATTCCTCAAACAGGCAATGACCTTCTCCAAAATTCTTGCTGGTGCAATTTTATTCTCCAATAGCGGCGTGATTCTATTTTCAATGAACTTAATAGAATCTTTTATATCTAGCAGCATCTGCAATAAAAAATATAAATGATTGTTATTGCAGAGTATTCGTAAATACAATGTGAGAATATTATTTTACAAATTACAAAGTCATTGTGCCCAGACCACAAAAAGTAATGAATTGACAAAGTAAAATTGAAAGGCTGAATCTTTTAGGGAACCCTCCTCAAAAATAAGCATGGAAGATATCCTTCCAGATTTGGAAGAAAAATTCCATTGACCAAAATTATTGTATATGCAGGCTGCTAAGTTTGAGGTGCATGATTGTCCCCTAAGTTTGAAGTGCCTAGACAAGACAAGGTGCACACTTTGTCACACACCTGCTTCTCAAAATGTAGTGATATAACGTGCCTCAGTCATCAGAAACTTTGTCTTGCTGCCCTGGGAATCATCTTCAAAAAATTACAGCATTCACCATTAAGGGAATTGCATTATACAAAATGCTTGTTTTAAATAATGGAAAGCTCTCTGTGCTGGTTGAATATGATAATAGAACCACTTTAAATCTTTACTGCCACTGTTACCATTACTGAAAGTAATTTTTAGATTAAAAACATGTTAATGGTCTTTAGTAAATTACTGCTACAAATTAAGATCAAAATAATGGAAGTTTCTTTTTGTGGGTGTCTACAAAACTTAAAAGACAAAAACTTCATAATACTTTAGTACCACGCTACCACAATCAATAGTACTGATATTATTACCTTTCCATGCGATTTTAAACCTAAAGTTATGCATCGTGCCCCTCTATGAAAAATTTTGTCTTGAAGACCACAATCAGCCATGCACCTACTAAAAACTTTACCGAGAGGCCTGTAGATGAAAAACTCCATTGACTAAGTATTTTTTATGAATATGCTTTAGATTAACTTAGATTTGATTTGATTAGATTATTTGATTAGAAATGATGGGATAAATGGCCATAATGGTTGAATAACGTAAATACAGAATATTTGCAATGTGTTGTGAGTCACTTCATTTACTTCTGGATTGATGATCAACTGTTCTAGCTTGAGTATGCAAACCACAAAAAACAACAGCACAAGATTGATTTCAAAAAGAAAAGTTCAGGGTAGTAAAATCAACATTCAAATGTAAAAATTAAATCTAAATTTTTGTCTTCATGTATTCACAACTTCCCCTATAGAATTGATCTGGAAAGTGAAAATGTTGTCTAATTATAGAACAACTGAACATTTCAAGATGTGATCATCACATCTTTAGCAAAATAAAAACAGGAGTGACTTTTTAATTTCATTGGAAGCAACTACTTGATTTTACAGGAACAGCTTGACATTAACTTCATGTTGATTTGTTAGTGGGATAAACTGACAGTTTTATAGATGATGCACTTTTGTAACAAGTGCACTTTTTTCTATGATTTGATGCAGTTGAAGCTTTATACATTAGTTAGGTAAAATCCGGTATGCAAAGCATGAAAATGGTGCAAACAAAATGCATACATACATGGTAAGGCTTCTGCAGACCAGAAATTAAGACTTATTAATGTTTTGGTGTAAAGTTTGATGGGTTTTATGAGTTTGGTTTGTTTGAGCAAGTGTATGACGATTTACAAGATGTTGCTAGACGGTGAATTGTTTCTATTTTGCATTGTGTATCATACAAAATTGTAGAGCCTTTGGGCGCAAGTTCATAATTAAATTTACTTGTCAATTTCCAGGTGAGGTTTACAATCTTGAAAATGGGATATTCTAGGTATAGTTTGAATATGCACAAAAAACAATATTTAAAACATAGATTTAGTATAGCAAAATATCAAAATTTTTCAGGTGTTTAGTGTTCAGGTGTTTAGTGTAGGTCCTTATTATGGTCTGAGGCAAGCAAAATTTTAAAGCGCGTAATGAGAACTCTGAGCGCGCACTTTTCAGAAGAACAAATAATTTTCTCACGCGCGTGCAGAGACACGAGGTGTGCGATTCTTTTGATTCCGCACGCATTCGGCAAAACATAAAGCGTTTTTTGCCATTTTTGCCCATCACACATTCACGCAGATCAAGGTAATGGAGCAACGTTGGTAACGTTTCCCCCAGTATAAGGCGCCCCAGTATACGGTCCAGCCCCAGTATAGGGATTGTCAATCAAGATTATGTTCTTAAGTGCCGCCAAAGCCGTTTCGGTTCGTTATCGTCGCGATGATAGATAGAAGTTATTTCAAGTCACAGCGGCTTCTCGGCCAGTAGACATTCAGCCATACACTTTCAGCAAGCGGCCATGTTGTAACAGCCGTACTTGAAAGACATTCGCGTAGCTCACCTTTAAAATATTATACCTTTAAAACTCATACAAAATATAAGTTTAGCTGTTTAAGTTTCGTTTTATTTTGCTCGTAACAAGTTTTGGTGCGACTATCGAGCCGAGTAACGTGGGAGCCTTTAGCAAGAATATAGGGCTCGCTCGTTCAGCTGACAACTACGGGGGTCAAATTGTTTCTAAGATACAGTTTTGAAAAAATCTTGACTGAAACTGTTTCGCCGGCCAATTGAAATCGGTGCACTTGCGTTTAGACTTTATTTGTTTTATTGTTTCGTGGGGTTCCTGGTGTTTAATGTGTTGCTTGCCTTCGTTTATATGAGAGCTGGATGGGATTTTTATGACTAGAAGTTAGAAGAAAGAGGGTTTCGCTATTTCAAGGTTGCAATCAATTTTGATTTATATGCGCATTGAAATCAGTTCACTGTCATTGCGTTTTTTTGTTGTTCAATTTTTCCAGACTACTGGTTGTGGGAGACGCGGGGGCTTCCACCCGGGGTCAGACGCATGAGATTCGAGTAGCGCGGACTCTGTGCACTTTTGCATAAATTTTGCTTTTTTGACGATTTACCCTTTAAAATCATAACAAAATTAAGTTAGTGTTTAGGTTTCGTTTTATTTGTGTACATTTGGTGCGATATGAGCGAGTACGTGGGGTTTAGCAAGAATAATGGGCTGTCGTTAACTGAACTGGGGGTCAAATTGGTTTTAAGATACAGTGGTTTGAAAAATCTTGATGAATGTTTGCGAATTTGATGGTGCTTGGTTGTTTATTTGTTTTATTGTTTTTGTGGGGTTCTGGTGTTTACTGTTGTTTGCTTGTTTTATATGACGGATTGAATGGGGGGATTTTTTATGACGGGTCAATGATTGTTGCGTGTTTGTATGAATGGTTTTCACGTAGATGTGTCAGATAAATAGAGCAAAGGAGACATTGGCAGTGCAAAATTGATGCGTTGGAAGGAAACCGAATCACAACATGCCCGCTGAATAAAAGAGGAAGGAATGGCATGAGTAAGGGTTTAAAAGGAAAAAGAGTCTGACTTACAGGGAAAAGAAACCCATTTGTTTTTGACCAGTTGAGAGCCCATGCAAAGAAAGTTGAGTAACGTTAATTTGGAAGTTTGCATAATTCTTTATAGCTTACTACAATGGGTAATTGCAGAAAAGCTGCAATGATTTAGGAATACAAAATTAACCGTCCGTTTATGCCAGAAATTGAATTTAGTATTGAAGAGGATTTACTTAATGAAATTTTAGCATGCGCGGGGGGTGAAGGCTACGAAGAGGCTGCGAATGATTCTGTTTATTAATCAGAATACGGCTAAAGAGTTGAAATAAATATCGACTGCGATATGGTTGATAATTGTAAGGGTCATTCCATGCATGAGATGACAGTCTTAATGAACCTCTAATTTTCTGTCTCCTTATAGTATTAGCATTTTGAGAGGAAATAACCTGAAATTTAAGTTGTTATTTGTCATTCAGTACTTATAGTTATTTTTATTTTTGCTGATTCGATAATTTATCCCAATATACGCATTTTGATGTGCAGAGAAGAATTTGCTCTAATAATCTCCTGCCTTTTTTGCAAAATTTGGAATAGAATGCTGATACATATTTGCCGTATAATATGAACACTATATGACCAAATCAAAACTGTCATTGTATATTTATGTCAATTACGTTTAAAATTAGCGCTTTTATGTGTAATAACGGCCGAGCAATTACCAGGAACCAAAAATAAAAAATAGTTAACGCAAGTGCACCGATTTCATTGGCGGCGAAACAGTTTTCAGTCAAGATTTTTTCAAAACTGTCTACTAGAAATGACCCCGTAGTTGTAGCTGAATGGCGGCCCCATATTCTTGCTAAAGCT